>CM055276.1:85174146-85464485 GCA_029237695.1 Conchocele bisecta | reverse complement strand
AACCAGTCGGCCAATGAATAATGTGACCGTAAACCAGCCCTGGTACAGCTTAGCAACAAGGAGTAACTTCTGAGAACAACGGCATTGACTGTATTATGACAGAGAGATAAATAAAATAGATTCAGCAGGGAGGTATACATGCATGCTAATCATTCTGTGTGCGACTTAATGTGGGGGTGAGCACAGGCATGCTGCGTGTTTCGGCTTTCATCGGCATAACTCTATATATATGAACGAGGCTTCTAACTTTGATCGGACACGACCTCGTATCAAAACAAAATAACATGTTTAAAATTGTAATTTTCTATGCATTCTATGTATTTCTGCAGGATATCGATAATTCTCAAATTATCATATCAACTTTCCACTACAATATTGACGTTAGAGCCTTAAACACAATATTTAATTTGTTACGATACGAGGTAGTGCCCCACCTGGGAAAAGCAGCTGTAATTCGATATTCTTTGCATAATTATGTTCTAACTATGCTATTTTAGCAAGATAACAATAATTCTCGAATGAACATGGGCACATTCCGCCAAAATATTCACATTATCGTTAGTAAAATTGCGGAATTTGTTGTGATACGAGGTCGTGTCCGACCAAAGTTAAAAGCCTTGTTCATATAAATAGTGTTATACCGATGAAAGCCGAAACACGCCGAATGTCTGTGGGGGTGAGATAGAGATTTCGAAAGTGAAAGTAGACGGTTCCGTCAAAAAAGGGGAAATAACTCGTGGAAATCAATCCGCATGCCTGCATGTTTCCTTGCGGGAGCAACTGCTGATTAGATTCAGCCGCTGATTGTTCGGCTCCTTCTCTCCCAGGCACAGAGAGTAGGATAGTAATATGTGTTGTTTTTCATACACGTTGAAACGTTTGAATAGTAAATTGAATCTGTTGATGTAGCTGGGTGTCAGACATCACCAGTGGGTGTGTCCATCTCTACATTCTGCTGTACCTCGCGAAGATTAGTAGCAGTTGCGCATATGGACAAGTTAGTGTAAAAGTTGACAGTAAAGCAAGTATTGACACGAATAGTTGTAGGTGTTAAAATAGTATGAAGATAGTAAAAATAGGTTAAAATATTGCACAGCATGTTTACGGTTTGGTATGCTGGAGTTTGCCAATGTGTGACCTGAATTGATCTAGGTATTCGAGTTTGGCAACCTCGGTGTGGGGGGTGGGGGGGGAGGGCGTTCCATTGCACAACCGCCAAGGGAAAGAAGGAGAATTTATAGAAATATGTGGAAGTCTTAATTTGTTTGAAAGTCATTGAATGGCAATATCGATAAACCCTGGCTGTTGTATGAAAGTATTTAGGGAGGGGTACAGCGACCTTACCATTAACGATTTTGTGGAATAAGTAGGGTATGTGGAGAAGTCATTTAGTGTCCAGCGAGCAGCGCGCGCTGGTGCTGGACCATTTCAATTGTGTGTACATTGTCTGTTGTATATGGGCCCCAAATTGAGGAAGCGTATTCAACTTGTTGGCGGAAAAGTGCATTCGCGCAGTCTGATCAGCGTCTACACTGTTCGCGGTTGAGCTATGCGAACACTCCTGTTATACATACATTTACCACGATGGCGAGACGCTTGTTTTCTCAGGAATCCATGTTAGTAAGGTATGCAAATTAGGTTGGTGGATAGTCGAGGAATAGTCTATGAACGTGAAATGTTAAAGGTACATACCCACTCAGTACCCACACAACATTTTCTGTATAGGAATTAAATAAATATATAATTGTGCCACTATTCCACCAATTCTAAAATTACGAGTGCCTGCTATACACGATTATCCCACTTATTGATTTGCATTATGATACATTTTATATCAGACGTAAATTTCCACACTGATATCAGGGGCGATAACCGTGTTTCCTTAAAATGTTAACGGACATTACTATGTATTCTCTGTATTTTGTTTTTAATGCGCAATGATTTATACTTTATAATTTGTCGAAAATATTGTTCAGGTGACGCATTTAATTACTTTAAATAATTAAAAAATATCAAACCTCGTTTGCATATGCAAATAGACTGATACCACCGCAAGTCACTATCAGTAAAATAAATATTACTACATGATTACATCTGTACAGTATAGCAGGCACTTGTATTTTTTAGAACTGGTGAAATTGTGACAAATTATTCACTTATTTAATTACTATAAATAACAGTTTGTGCTTAGTGAGTGAGCATTTAGCTTTAGCAACTGATCACGTTTAGATTTGAGCGATCGTTGTGATATATATTGCCTTTGGTATGGAGAATATATACGTGATGTATGCCGGCGGTAGTATATATCACTTTTCGACGAAACAGTTGGTAAAGATTCAGGCTCAGTTGAAATCGGTTGTGCCGGAGCACATTCTCCCGACAGTATTTTCGTTGCAGGATCATGGATGGTTGGCCGACCACCTCCACTTATCGAGCGATCGAGACGATATGTACAGAGATGTTTGGTGCCGTCTTTTGGTCCGACCTGTCCGACCAGAGAATTCCGAAAGCCGTCGATGGCCGCCGATTATTGTCGATTGTTGCACTGTAACAGTTTTTGGTTCTCAAGCTTTCCTCGAGAGAATTTTCATATGAGGTTTATCTCGAGTTTTTAATGTTAGAATAGCCAGTGTACATGTAGTTGTCGGTTGGAACGTGTACTCGCTTATAGCTGGACTCTACCTACCAAAAATATCAGACTAGCAAAACAAGCGTCTTGTTACGTTGTAAATGTTTCATATTCGTCTTAGCGAAGCGAAATAGAATATAAATGTTTATTTTATGACTAACGGTGAATTACCGGGATTTATTAGTGACATATCACTTGATATTACACTGATTGAAATTACCTAATCTTACAACAACTGTTAACGATTGTAGGAAAACAGTCGCCGGAAAATCAGACAATTACAACCTGTTATTTCAGCCCTCGTAACTGTGGGAATTCTGGTCAGCTCATTGAATTGCCTTACAAACTATCAAAGTTGGTGCAGTACAGTGATAGTGAGTAGATTCCTGATGATAAATCGTGTTTCTCTCGTCAGGTATTTTAAATCCATATCGACACGGAATGAATCACAGTGGCGGCCATTTTTTCTGTGCTCTGCTGTAGAAATTATTGCGCCATGGGGGCGTGGTTCAAAATGTCAAATCTATTAATAAGATGTGTATTATTGTTATTCGTATTATTTTATTGCTTACTTATGAGTGTAAAATGTATTTTATCTATTATATTTTAATAGTATGAGACGAATATCAGCATAATGAAGGAAAATGTGGAATTATCTTTTATGCAAGAAGTGATTTTAGTAAACTGGTCATGCTGAGAAATGCCCCCCCCCCCCACAGGTTTCCTATCGAAGTTCTAGAGGTACGATACGGGTGCTAATGTAAATACGAAATCAGAAAAGAGCGTAAATAATTGTATATGGTCATAAAATAAACAGAACATTTGTTGTTTTCAGTGTAATATCGAATTATTGTTCATCTCGTGAGCACCAAACGTTATATTACTACGGTGGTATTCACTCTATGAAAAATAGTTCGATCGTACACAGAAAACTAAAAAATATCCTCTATATATCCTGAACACTTTGATTCTTGTCAGACTGTATTCCTTTAAATGTTAGCTGACCAAAGAAGCACTAAGTCATGCTTTATCGTAGCGGTTCACTATGGCATCTGGTCATTGTGCTGTTGCGTGACAAAACGAAACACCAGCCAATCCGTCTACATACTTTATATTCCATTTAGCGCGATTAAAGATGTAGTGCAAACTATACATTACCTGGTTTCTAGGCAACGCTTTGCAAGAGATTATATTTGATTATATGTGGAATATTCTACATTATTTGGTTCAGACGAAGCAACCCCTTATAATCTACTATTTAATATGATTGCAGTATTGAATTTATTTGCCATTTCAATTACAAATCGTGCGTTTCTTCTCTCAACATGTAATATGACGTCATACATGCGTACGTTCATTCTGCTCTGGTATGAAGTCAATTTGTATTATTAAAAGTATACTAAATACTATTTTGTGCATTCTTGTGATATTTCTAACGAAAACATACTATTATAGAATGAACAACGTACCTGTACGTCAGTAACCCGAATTGTCTTTCTGTAACGCATGACGACGTATAGCCAGAACGCACAAAGGTTATTTTTCTGTCAATTCTTCCTGTGCAAAAATCAATAAAATCATTAAATATCACAGTGCCCTTCATATTACATGTTAATTGGACATATATCTCTGCAATATAACAAAAAAATAAATGTCCTAGAATGTTTTATGCACGTTATTTGAATACCATGTCAAAATGCAATTGTCCATTTTCATAATAGTAACGTAATTACTACATGTGATATACATGTGCTTTTGCATCAATATTTTCTCGTACTTTCAAGCTATGGATACTGAAATACTTTCTAAGTGACAATAATTCAAGTACTCCGTCACATTACACTCTTACCGTCTTAAAAACGGATCATGACCATAAACTATACACTATGACGTTGCAATAACTACCAGTTGGTGATACACATTTAACACAAATGACGAAAACGGTACCAATATAAGATTCGACCATGTCGAGCTGTGTGTAAAACGTTTGCCATGGCACGAGGGAAATGTTTGAACCACAAGGCCGTAGGCCGCGGGTTCAAACAGTTCCCGAGTGCCACGGCAAACGATTACCCACGGCTGAATATCCTGAAATTTGAGCATATATGCAGTACTTTCGGTATTTTTTAACCCGTTTCATTCAAACAGCTGTAATTTACACATACATATTCCGGGGGCTCAGTACACATGTCGCGTGATGTAGCCGCGCCAATTTAAAAAGTTCAGTGAGACCGCTGTGAACTGGTCTGGTAACTGAATGACGCGTTCTAGTAACGTCATGAGTGACATGCATTACGTAGGTGTTGCTTGGCCCCGGAATGAGCATTGTCTACAGCCATGTCAAACAGCACGCGCTGTATGTTTGAACACGGCTGTGAGCGGTGTCGAACAACGACAGTCATGTAACAATGTAAATTTAACCCATGCAATCTGTAATACATTGTCAACGAAAGATTTGCCTTTCAGATTCATAGCATTATACATGTATATTGATACGTAAATCATATTGCGCGTATCAATATTACAACAGTGTGAATACGTCCTAAAGTTGGGGCCCCATCTGTAAGGCACAACATTTTATTCATATGAACTAAATAAGTCTATAATTGTGTAACTAATCCACCTGCTTTAAAAATTACGAGTGCCCGCTATACATAGGTTTTATCAGGCCAGTTTGATATGCAAATGAAGAAAGGTATTTTTTAAATTCTTTAACACGGTTATAGCCCCTGATATAAAACTGGAAATTCACGCCTGGTATACAAATTACAAAAATATCAATTAACACTTAACAGCCGGTAATGTTAAATCAAATGAATTGTTCCGGAAAAAAATGTCCTATCTAAAGAATGAACGAAACAAATATGCCTCCAAATATTACAACCTGGGATGTGGGAGACCAGCTTTAAATCAGAACAGCTGGTTAATGTGGCTAATTGGCTCGGTGATCAGTCGTAATTGCTACATTCCCTCCTCATTTGGTGCCCGCTGAGAATGGCGGTGAGAGCCATTGAAACATTCTGCATTTTGCTATATTATATAATTAATACCAGACTCGTTTATTATGATTGAGACCAGGTTGAACAGGCTCACTCGGAAACGCGAAGAATTTCTACCGTTTCTGAGACGAACCTGAAAGCCTTATGGAATCGTCCAGGTGCCAATGCTAAAATATATGTATCTCCTAATTAGGAGATACTAACTCCTAATTAGGATATACTAAGTCCTACTTAGGAGATACTATCTCCTAATTAGGACTTAGTATTTCATAATTAGAACTTAGGAGTTAGTATCTAGGAGATAAATTGTTTTTAGCATCCGCACAGGTAGTAAGTCCTAATTAGGAGACAGTAAGTCATAATTAGGAGATAATAACTCCTAATTAGGAGACAGTAAGTCCTAATTAGGAGACAGTATCTCTAAGTAGGACTTAGTATCTCATAATTAGGAGATAAAAACTAGTTTAACATTGGCACCAGGACGTTTCCATATAACCTTGATAAGGCATGGTATTATTTGGTATTTATTTATCATGGTATTATGTTATGATGTAGTAGAATGTTCGTTTATACAATGGTGTAGTATATGAAAATTGTATTGCTTTTTATATGTTATCTCCCTTGAGATAGCATATTATGTCACGACAATTGCTATGGGGGCAGCCATATTGTCGTGCTACGTCTAATTGGCGAGTACGACCAAGAAAATAGTGCCCTGTGCCAACTTATCCTATGGCGTTTTGGCCTGTCTTGCTTCGTATCTAAAACTCTTCATATACATTTCTCTATATGTCACGAATTGTAGCCGACTGTCTTCTTTATTATCCATCATTTGTAACACGGGTAACACAATTACACAATACTCGAGCACAATACTCGAATAACCTTGTAAACGACTATCACAAATGTGTCAAAAAATCACCCATGTGTCAGAAGTGGGATTATATTTTATTGGGAGCACCAAAGATGGAGCGGAGAGGACCGCAGGGTCATTACTGGTGAAAATCAGTAACATGAGATAGGTTTACTCTTGTCCGAGACGTCTGTCAATGTAGGGATTACAACAAGGATAAGTGTTACCCCTGTCCATCTTACTGAGATATATACCCCAGTCCCTATACATAATATCTTGCAATGTAATCCGTTATAATTTATCAATCCACCACAGGATCTGCGAGCCATGTACAGGTATTAGCCTCACCAACAAAACGTGCGGCTAGCTGTACACCTCGACGCTAATGTAAGTCTCTTTCACCCTTTCGTGTGGCAAAAAACTATTAAAACTGTAATATGTCAATGATGAGGCACAACGCGTATCCCTAAATATAGGGGTCGTTCTAGTTGGTTGGGTTTGATCTGAGACAGATTCACTAATTTCCGGGTTATCACATTAGACACAGGGTCCATTTTGTTGGCGTGTGGTTAATCGCTTTACGACTCTAGCACAACTGACCATGTAATGTGTTTTTCGTGTGTGGGAAATTTCCCGTAATTGTAAATACTAGTCGAGTGGGAAGGTGATGTATATCCCAAAATTCCTCACAATATGGGACGCAACATGAGATAGATGAGAAGGTGACATATAACTTAAATTCCCCACCAGTGTAAATACATGTTGGACTAGGAATAGTCGGGTGGGAAGGAACACAATACATACCGGATTTGACATTACCCAGTAAGGCGTGAATCGGGTTGAGAGTCGCACAGTCCTCGTGACAGTAGTGCTGATGCCCCGTATTCCAACGAGCTGTACAGAGTACACTCCACCTCGTGACTAAGTGACTAATTTGTTGAGACAATACAAGGCAATCATGTCGACCATTAAAGAGTTAATGGACGTAGGCAGGAAATTATGCTTAACTGGGATGGAGTTAAGGTCCTTTGTGAAAGAAGAGCAAGATAGAGAGAGTGAGAATAGACTAGTAGAAAGACAGGCTTAGAAAGATAGGCTTGAGGCTGACAGACTATCAAAAGAGATAGAGAGACTGACTGAGAAAGATAGGCTTGAGGCTGACAGACAGGCTGAGAAAGATAGGCTTGAGGCTGACAGACTAGCAAAAGAGGTAGAGAGACTGACTGAAAAAGATAGGATTGTGGCTGAAATACTAGCAAAAGAGGTAGAAAGACAGACTGAGAAAGATAAGCTTGATGCAGGCAGATTAATGGAGGAACGAGAAATGGAAAATGTAAGAATAGATTTGCAAATGACAAAAGTTAGATTGGAGTACGAATGTAAAATGCATGTGTTAGAGACAACGCAGAAAGTTGAGACAGCGAAGGCAGAAATGGGAATATCGGATAATTATAGTCCAGTAGTTGAGCATAAGGTAACACAAGGTCCAAAGTTACCATATTTTGATCAAGATAAGGACAATATGGATAGTTATCTGGCACGGTTTGAACGTTACTCGGAAGTGCAAGGTTGGCCGACAGGTCAGTGGTCATTACACCTTAGCACATTATTAAGGAGCACATCTCTAGATGTTTACTCTCGTTTATCATTGGAAGATGCTCTTGATTATGAAACATTGAAGACAGCCTTGCTCAAACGGTTTGACTTAACCGTAGAAGGGTTCAGGAAGCAATTTAAGAACGGTAAGCCAGAACAGGGGAGATATTTGTTCAATATATCAACAGGGTTAATAGTTATCTTGATAGGTGGTTTGAACTAGGCAAAGTTGAACGCACTTATGAAGGTGTGATCGATTTCTTGCTCATGGATCAGTTACTAAGCACTTGCAGTCGTGATTTGTACGTTTTTCTTACGGAAAAAGGTCGTTAGCAAAGTATATGAGATGGCAGTGCAAGCTGACTTCTTTGCGGAAGCCAGAGGCGGTACAAAGTACGTAGTACAAAGAGAGAACCGAGACAATAGAGCGAAATGTGAGAATCGTAACACAGGTTATGAGAGGAAGGTGAGAGGTCAAGGTGAGAGATATCGAGGCAATGACAGATCTCGTGACTATGGTAGAGAGAGAAGTGGCGAGAGAAGTATAGATAGTAGTAGGGAAAGGTGCAGAGACAATGACAGACGTACCATTACATGTTACCATTGTGGAGGTCAGGGTCATGTAGCTCCAGACTGCCCAAGAAGAGGTCACATGCATCGAGCTGCAGCCCTGGAGGAAAGTGATACTGGTACCTATGGACAAAAGAAGGTAAGCTTTGCAGGCACCGGCGACGAACCAGAAAAGGAGGATGCAATACACAGAGGCAGCAGTAGAGGCAGGGTAATTTCTGTATTGTTGAGGAAAACCAGACCAAAGATGTCGATGAAATCACTGTGATATGCGTAGGTGAGGAAGTTGACCCGAGTCCGAAGGTTACAGGATGCAAGTGGCAGAAGGTTTGTTGAATGGGAATGTGGTGACTGTGATGCGTTATACAGGTTGCACGGGTGTAGTGGTGAGAAAGGAACTAGTACATCCTGATCAATTTCTGAGGAGAGTAGCCACATTTATGCTAGTAGACAAGAGACGCTTGAGTGAAGTACCTGTAGCGAAAATCACCATTGACTCCCCATTTTTCAAAGAAGAGACCGAAGCGTTATGCATGGAAGAAACTATGTACGATGTAACGATAGGGAACATAGATGGGTCACAACTTCATGTACTAAATGATTTCAAGGCGCGACCACGTTAGCAGTTGAAACGCGTTCACAGGTTTTGAAACGCGATGAATCGTATCGGAAACTGCGGGTACCGGAAGTCGTATCACACGTTTCACGTAGTGAGTTCAAAGAACAACAAACAAGCGACGTTACGTTAACGTCATTGCACACTAACGCAAAAAAAACGGAAACGTGAAACATTCTAAGAACTGTAACGTTACGTCATTCCTGTACCGAAAATATTTACTGTATCGACAGTTTGAGACGACAGGTAGCAAAGGAAATTACTATCAATTAGTCGTCCCGGAAAAACTTAGACAGACCGTGTTAAAGGTGGCACATTAATCTATTATGTCAGGCCACTTAGGAGTAAAGAAAACAACAAATCGCGTTTTGGCAGAATTTGTCTGGCCTGTCGTGTCCGGTGACGTGACACGATACTGCAGGTCATGCGACATTTGTCAACTAACAATCTCGAAGGGTCATGTAACAAAGGCACCGCTGGGCAACATGCCACTAATTGACACGCCATTCAAACGCGTAGCCGTAGACATCGTAGGACCGATTTATCCAGCAACGGATAATAAAAATCGGTATATTCTAACGCTGGTAGATTACGCCACACGGTATCCAGAGACAGTGACTGATTGCGGATCTCAATTTGCGCCGACCGTAATGCAGGAGGTTAGTAGGCTGTTATCACTGAGACAACTTACTACTACTCCCTACCATCATATGTGCAACGGGTTGGTAGAGAGATTCAACGGTACATTGACGAGCGTCCCAAAGATTGGGATAAGTACATTAACGCGTTTCTGTTCGCGTATCGCGAGGTTCCACAGGAGAGCCTAGCATTCTCTCCATTCGAACTACTCTATGGGAGAAAAGTCAGAGGTTCTATGAGTGTTCTCATGGATCAGAGACGGAACTTGACGAAAATGTTAAAACTACATACCAGTACGTACTGTATCTCAGACAGAAACTCGAGCAAACCTGTGAAATCGCGAGAGAAAATCTCAAGAAATCGAGCAAGCGGTACGCGAAGTACTAAGACAGGAAAGCGCGTGACCGGAAGTATAATGAGAGTGACCAGGTGTTAGTACTACTCCCCACTGATAGGAACAAATTGTTACTCCAATGGAAAGGTCCATACCCAATAATGGAAGTACTAAATGACTGGGATTATAGGATCGACATGAAGGGGAAACTGAAAACATTCCACGTCAACATGTTGAAGCACTATGAAGAGCGTACGCCTCAAAGAACATGGATTGACAGGGTGGACTTAGCCCCAGGGTTGTCCAAGGACCAAAACGTAGAAGTACAAAGGGTGCTTAAGGAATTTTAGCACGTACTGACTGATAGACCAGGACGCACCCATGTAGAGATTCATGACATTAAATTGTCCACCTCAGACCCATTACGGATACAAGGTTATCCCATCCCTATGCTCATCACCAGTCATTCTGGTCAGGAAAAAGGACGGAGGACTCCGTTTTTGTATAGATTTTCGTCAGGTTAACAAAGTCACCATGTTTGACGCTGAGCCAATGCCTGAAATTAGGAAATGTTCTCGAAATTAGCGAAATATAAGTATTTCTCGAAACTTGACTTAAGTAAGGGGTATTGGCAGGTCCAACTCTCAGAGAACGCTAAGCCCTATTCTGCTTTTGAAGCACCCCAAGGCCTTTTCCAATTCAAAGTCATGCCCTTCGGAATGGTGACGGCACAAGCTACCTTCTGTAGGCTTATGAGAAAGGTCCTGAACAGTGTCCCGAATGCAGACAGCATCGTGGATGATATCCTCATTTTCACCATCACATGGGATGATCACGTTAGGGCCCTGAGGCAGGTTTAGTCCCGATTATCCAGTGCTAATCTGACCGCGAAACCATTGAAGTGCAGCATTGGCTTCAGCGAACTAGAGTGTTTAGGCCATACCATAAGCGAAAGAGCTCAGAGCTCACCAAGAGAAGGTTACAGCTGTACAGGAAGCGAAATTCCCCGAAACTAATAAAGGGATGAGGGCATTTTTGGGGTTAGCGGGGTTCTACTGTAAATTCATCCCAAAATTTTGCAGAAATAGCTGTCCCACTAACAGATCTCACGAAAAAGGGTCAACCGAACAATCTTGAATGGGGAGACTCCCAAGACAAGGCTTTCAACAGCCTGAAAAGAGCGCTGACTAGCGATCCCATCCTCAAACTCACAGAGCTAGACAAGCCGTTCATATTGAAAATAGACGCATCCGACGTAGGAGTAGGGGCCATTTTGCTACAGGAACAAAACGGAGCACAACTACCAATTGCGTACGCTACCAAAAAAACTACTT
The DNA here is from genome assembly GCA_029237695.1 of Conchocele bisecta. NCBI lineage: Eukaryota > Metazoa > Mollusca > Bivalvia > Lucinida > Thyasiridae > Conchocele > Conchocele bisecta. Next base: position 85,452,915 of record CM055276.1, on the reverse strand, counting down.
CCAATGGAGCAAAACTACTCGTAGAAAGAGAGTGTTTAGCAATAGTCTGGGGTGTGGGAACATTCCACAAGTATTTGTTCGGTAAAGAGTTCGTACTCGAGACAGATCATCAACCACTTACGTACCACCTGAATAAGGTAAAAGTTGCAAACTCCAGGCTGATGAGATGGGCGCTGTTGTTGCAATCCTATCGCATGATAATCAGAGCCATCAGGGGCTCAGACAATGTGGGTGCAGATTATTTGAGTAGGATCAATGTTGTAGACCACACACCATAGCCGAGATCCTGGGGCACGAAATGAAAAAGTTGTGCAGGATTTCTATATATGTATATAGGTGAAAAATGTCGGTACAACTCGTGATTATCGCTAAGTGTTTCACATTTTTATTTAGGGGGGAGCATTGTCACTAATTGTAGCCGACTGTCTTCTTTATTATCCATAATGTGTAACACAGGTTACACAATTACACAATACTCGAGCACAATACTCGAATAACCTTGTAAACGACTATCGAATAGGTCTTCGTGTGTGAAATATCGCTAGCGTGGAATACACCGCTTGAGATAATAGCGCTTTATCCGAACCGTGCACGGACCACCAGTATTGGATTTTGCACCGGTTATATCTGGGTGATTTACACTGTTTATGCAGACTTGGATGCTAGCCTGAATACCGAGTAGGTCATATCTACTGATGACTGAATTATTTCAGATTAATTTACCAGATGTCTCATTAGCTAGTCTGACTGTTAGAACATTAGTCCATTACGCAGAATTATATGCGAAATGTTGGCACGGAGTTTTTATATTGACAGGCGGACAATCGTAGGAAACTTATGCACTAGAGTATGTATTTAAACTATCGTATCCATATTCTAGCAGTGGGACATTCAACCATTCTTGTGAACACTTTGTGTCACAAGCATTCACTGGGAATTGTCCAAGCCAGTCAGCCAGCCAGCCAGGCAACCAGCGACGGCACGGGTGTTCTTGTGTAGAACGACTACGCTGCACCGATACTATTCTGGGGTCCACTACACGTCATCGTGTACCAGCGGGGACTCTGCTCCGTGTGGACCAGGGCGTATCGAGCAGGTGGTTATTATTCCGGTGACGTCATTCCGTCCAAGGACGAGATTATTCTAAGGACGTCGATCCATGTCAAGTATTCCCCCCCACCCCATCCTCCCAAGTAATCGATAACATTGTATTATAACTTAACGACGTCATATAACGTCACCCTCATCATGGCGGAAACCTGAGTTGGATGATAGAAACTTTAAGTCCGTATCTTGAACGTAACATAATCTTGAGTAACATTGTTATACGATACTTACCTGTTCCAGAATCGTGACTGTTCCTTGGTTGTGTGACTGAGCTTTGGTGGACCATCGAGAGGACGTTGTCCGTACTGTCTTGAATATTCATTATTCGTGTATATCATTATTTGTAAATATATCATCATTGTAGCTATATACCTTGTTGTCTCTTTCCACAACGTGCTTGGTGTTCCGACTCAACCATGAACTAACCCAGTGTCACCCTGGCGTGACACTATAGTTTTCACAGTTTTGTGCTCAGTTTATCAATACGAATCAAGATATTTCGTGCGTATAAATACAGCAACTAGTACTTTAGTTCACACAGTTAGGTTGCAGTGACCAGTTAGCCGCCAGTTTCGTACAATTTTGGGAGTTTCAAACAGTAATTTATTCTAGAGAAAACATATGGTTGGGAATGGGCTTGCACCTTCACAGTACATTTTCCTCTGGATGATGTTTGAGAAAACTTTCAGTGTCTAGTTGATCAGTTTTTGTGGAGATAACATATTTCAGTACTTTCAGTACTTTGATTATTGAAAGGAACCCAGACTCGTTTTAGCTGTGTCAGTACACTGAAGAAATTCGGTAACGTCACGTGACCTTCTTCAACTAATGAAACGTCAGTAAAAAGTATCCGGACTGTCGTTATGCACTGTACCGTGTATGAGCAACTATAGCTATACGCTAAGAAACGCACGCATATACTATATACTATACCTCCCATTGAACATGACAACATGCTTTTGAATAGGAAATTCAATGCAATTTGCAATGTAGCCCAACAAAAAATACAGTACTGCATACATTTGGATTTCAGTGTAATAACGCAGTGCATTAAATACAATATCATACTAGTGTTACAAATGTGTAAGTGAGGCGGCTAGTGAATGTTGCTGAACAATAAACAGAAGCTAGCAGTGTGTTATTTTAATATAATATTTACTAAACTCGTTGACGGACTTCAAAGTATTTCGGAATAGCGTCGTTTCTAATGAAAACACTAAACATGTTTCATACTAAACAAAACTCCCATGTAAAATCTTCAAATTACATTTATGAATCCTCATTTGAGACACGCCATGTGATTTTGTACGTAAGAACATGTGCGATTTTTCATTAAATAAATTTACAGAAACCGTGATATTTTCTGTAAATGACGTCGAAGGATGACGAAATTAATTCCACATTTGCCATGTCACCTTCCGATTTTATTCACTGAAAATGTCGTACATTTTTGTAATATTTATTATGAAATATCGCACAAGTTCTTAGGTACAAAATCACATGGCGTATCACATTTGTCAAATTTAGAGTACCGGCGGCCGTTTCACTAAACTTCGTATTACTAAAATTTTCTTAAGTGTAGATTTAGAATAGTGTGCAAATTTCAATTGATGGATTTACATTTATTGACCATATGCTGCATATGCAACCTATGCTCAATAAATGTAAATCCAATAATTGTTTACAAGAAAACATTGGTAATGTGAAGTTTACAGACTATCATAACGTTGCACTTACGAACATTTTAGTCGTACGAAGTTTAGTGAAATGGACCCAGGTTGGTGACAGAATTACCTGCGACAGCACAGCCAACATGTACATTTGTACGGAGCTCCGCAGGGGACATGGACTTTTTTTATTAATTAGTTCCCACGAAAAAACAATTCGTTCCCTCAATTTAACAATTCGTTCCCTCGATATAGCAATTCGTTCCCTCGATATAACAATTCGTTCACGTGGGAACGAATTGTTATTTCGTGGGAACGAATTGTTAACTTGAGGCAGCGAATTGTTAATTCGGGGGAACGAATTAATAAAAAAAAGAATTCTACGTCCCCTGCGGGGCTCCGTACCTTTGAACATTGCACTCGAGGTACGATGTTTCTTCCATGACGACCAGCGTAATGGATTTTTTTTATTAATTCGCTCCCACGAAGTAACAATTCGTTCCCTCAATTTAACAACTCGTTCCCACGATATAACAATTCGTTCCCTCGAATTAACAATTCGTTCACACGAAATGATAATTCGTTCCCTAAATTTAATTATTCATTCCCTCGAATTAACAATTCGTTTCCACGATATAACAATTCGTTCACACGAATTAACAATTCCTTCCCGTGGGAACGAATTGTTATTTCGTGGGAATGACTTGTTAAATTGAGGGAACGAATTGTTAATTCGTGGGAACGAATTATTAATTCGTGGGAACGAAATGTTATTTCGTGGGAACGAATTAATAAAAAAAAGAATTGTACGTCCCCTGCGGCTCCGTACAATTGCGATACTGCAACAGTACGATGACGATAGTTCGATATTACACTGACGATATCGCGACAGTACGATGACGATAGTACGATACTGTGGTAGCCATACCACTATCACCATCACACGATTTAATATCGACATCGTGGTATCCTGGTATCGCATTATCGTTGTCATGCTATCGTACTATCGCCATCGTGACATCGATCCGATAGCGATAACCGAATACCGTGGCGAGGGACAACAACGGAGATATAATTCGCCTTACTTGCTCAGCCAATCGCATGCCAGTATCAAGTTCCACTTATTTCACATATTACACATTTAATGACTACCTGTTCGACAGAAACGGAAAAACAATACTCGAATATGAGACTGCATTATAAACCTGGCTAATTGTAAGTACACGGTATATGTTAATGTTCAAATATTGGATTTTCAAGGAACTAAATGGTGCGGTCGCAATAGCCCCCTCGCATTTAATACCTTAAACATCCAATATGTGAACCGTAACTTATACTTACTTGCGAATATTTTGCTCGACGTTGTTGAGACGTACGGAGCCCCGTAGGGGACGTAAACTTCTTTTTTTTATTAATTCGTTCCCACGGAATAACAATTCATTCCCTCAATTTAACAATTCTTTCCCACGAACTAATTATTATATCGTATGAACGCATTGTTAATTCGAGGGAACTAATTGTTAAATTGAGGGAACGAATTGTCATTTCGTGGGAACGAATTGTTAATTCGAGGGAACGAATTGTTATATCGTGGCAACGAATTGTTAATTCGAATGAACAAATTGTTAAACTGAGGGAACGAATTGTTATTTCGTGGGAACGAATTAATAAAACAAATCCATGACCCTTGCGGGGCTCCGTAGAGACCATCCCGGGCGATTGATTACACCAACAAGAGCGCCAGTATCCTCCTGCCGTTACACGTGGATGTTTCTGCAGCCTATTTCATCAAAATTGCAAAGTATACTTATCTTGCTAAGTACACTTCGAGGAAGAAATTTTCATTAATTTTTAATATTCTGACTTTTTACATTAGCACAGCCATTTTGGCTATGCTAATGTAATAAATTCAGCATAATAATTCTGCATACGTTTAATCATCAAATATATGCAGTCGTTAGTTCTATATGAAATAATGCATTTCGGAGAAAAGTAAATGATTACTCCCTCAAAGTACACTTTGCTAGATAAGTATGCTTTGTAATGTTGGTGAAATTTGCTACTGTTGCTATGTTGATGATCGTCGTTAGCGCGTTAGGATTGTTTTAATCTAATTACACCAGGATGAGTTAATTATCTTGTAGAAAACCACAATACAACGGCAATCCATTAATACTCTTGTCAGGCGAGGGGCCGGTTTGTTCCGTCAGTCGAGTCGTGACTGCCAAGCGGAATGGTACAAGAGATTGCAGCATCTATTGTACCGCGAATTCGCCGCACTCATCTCAAATATACAAATGAGAATAGAGATATTTATATATATATATATATGTATTGGAAGTCATAGTGGATGGGACAAATATTGTTTTACAGAATTCGGTCAACTCAACTGGGAAACAAATATTTACAATACATCGTGAGGAAGTGGCTATGTCGACATATGCTGTAACACGACGTTAAATCTTTATATGCTGAGGACACACCATTTGTCGTGCGGAAACTTCTGACTATATCTCTTATTTCAAATCGGAAGTATATGTCGTGACCTCCATTTGAACCGTATCATGAAGACGGTTCAAATGAGTGGTGACAACATATACTTTGTATGACAAATGAGACAAATTGGTGGAAATTAGTTTTTGTTTTGTATAATCATAAAATGGTGTTCCGTATGTAAAACGTCACTAACCGGAAATAAAGAACAAGCAGCCGCGCCATGATTACATCGTAACGTATGGCGTAACAACTTGTCATCGTGTCGATCTAGGGTCAGTCAGGTTCAACGGAGAAAATGTCGCCAGCAACACGTAGTTAGGGGAGTTACAAGCTGGGCGTTTGTGCAATGCAGGTGTTGGAAGGACAGGAAATGGCGAGTTTATTGACTGCGCTGTAGGTGGCGCTTGTTGATTCAATCCCGCGCCATGGCTATATCTGTATTGGCCGCAGGGAACGATGGCCGCGTGTAGATCTACAGGAATATATTATTCTAGTCTCAGAATATAACGGTTGGTATTGAATTATTATTTATTTATTTAAACATTTCAGCCATAAGTAACTGTAATGGACTGTGATATGCTAATTTTACGACCAATTCAACTGTCACAAAATATTTTTCAGATTAGTCCATTTATGAAAGGGGCGTGTGTTGGTGTTCTAAAAACATTGCAAAAGGTGCAGATCCTTATGAGACGGACTCGTTACTTTTTGCATAAACCGCTATAGCTGGCTTTCGGGTTCGAAAGTTTAAAAAATAATTTCTTACTTTCACGGCCTGCCCAGTAGCCTATTTCATCAACATTGCAAAGTATACTTTACTAGCAAAGTATACTTTGAGGGAGTAATCATTTATTTTTCCTGAAATGCATTATTTCATATAGAACTAACAACTGCATATATTTGATGATTAAAAGTATGCAGAATTATACTGAATGTATTATATTATCACAGCCAAATTGGCTGTGATAATGTAATAAATTCAGTATAATAAAAATTAATAAATTTATCCTAAAATTTAAAATTTCTCCCTCAAAGTATACTTTGCTAGGAAAGTATGCTTTGCAATGTTGATGAAATGGGCTACAGGTCTCTAACCCGTGACATAACGTCGGCAAAGCCTATCACTATGTACAGCGGCGTTGACGGTATACGATACATGTGTGTTGCGGTGGTACAGTGGTAGCGTCGACATATATGTAGTGCTAGGTACTGTTAGAAGCTTAGAGCACCAGGTGGACTATGTACAAAATATATAAAATATAATAGTGTATTGCATCGAGGCAAATGCCTCATGAGCATACATACATGACTATGGTATAATATACGTACAATGCAAGATGGCGTACATGGGTAAACTACTAAATATAATAAATTCAGAAACACCACAATCGTAGCAAATAGGCAAATAGATTTCAGACTATGCCGCGACCACTAATACATATATCTGTACTTGTATCATACACCTATTTATATCGGACAGTCTCTGCTTACTGATCACAGTGGGTACTAAGTGTTATAGCTCGTATTATTCCTAACAATACATGAGAAATATACAGACATATACATACACATAGACATACATATGTACACACACATGCATGCATGTACATACACATACATGTACACACATATACGTACATATATACAGTTAAATACATAATTAATTATTTGTCATGTCACGGGTAGATGGCATGACAAAGTGGGTTCCGTTTCACTAAACTTCGTACGACTAAAATGTTCGTAAGTGCAAAATTATGATAGTCTGTAAATTTCACAGAAAAATAATTATACGTGCCCTGCGGGGCTCCGTACGTATGTACGTCCACTTGTATCCAGTGTGTGCATATTAAGGACCCGTTCAGTACTTGATCGTCGTTTGATTCAAAGATAATTGCTTCCTAAATGTGAAGTGATATATGAATAACATATATGTGAACATTAACTTGTTACTGTATACTTATAGGACGCATGAGTTGGTATGTCGGCCATCTTAGTGTGTATAAGCCTTCAATCAGTTTTACATCTTGTTGCGTTTGACACGTAGCACAAATACTATGATATATACATGTACATACATACAATTTGGTGAAACATCTTCTACATATGTTAAACACCAACGTCCTATGGGTTGTTTTCATCACACTTCAAGTATATACAAAGTCTGATTTCTGAAGAGTTTGTTGACCTGTTGTTATTTTTTGAGAATCCAGTAATGACTGTGGAACAGACAGATAAATACACAGTGCTGTCAATATATACCTGTATAACCATACATACTGTGTCACATCCAATGACATGTAAGCAGTTATCTGAGTGTATTGTCCCTGGTGTCTTACTCGCCTACTATGAGAGTAGATATGGCTTTACCTGTGGGTAATGTGTACACTAACAATAAACTGTGCATCAGATAGAAAATTTTACACATTGAAATATATTTTGAGATTAATGGGAGGAATGTTCAGATATTTCTTCCTTTGTATAGTTTTCTGGCATAATATGTATAGCACGCTGTTTTCATATCTGTCTATGATGTGTTGCACCACATTTTAGTAATATTATTTGCTGTACGTTTCAAACGGTCGAAGTGGTGACACTGAACGATGGTTTCTACATACAAGGATGGCGAAGATGGCAACTCAATGTTCCATATAGTATACAGTGACAAGACAATATTCACATAGCTTATACTCATATATGACATCATTCTTATGAAGCAATTGTGATTGACGCCAATTGTATATTTCTATGACCTAATTCCTTAAAGTAATCCATCTAGTATTGGAGTTATGGCAGGATGGGGAAACTCTTACAATCTTTTCCACGCAAATGACACTGAACGGACAAACGGACAGACGTCCGAGTGGAATCTCAAGAGTGAAATTACTATTGGTTTTCTAGCCTGGGGGCCGTTTCACTAAACTTCGAACGACTAAAATGTTCGTAAGTGCAAATGTATGATCGTCTGGAGATTTCAATTGACGGAGTTACATTTATTGAGCATAGGCTGTATATGCAGCCTATGCTCAATAAATGTAAATCCATCAATTGTTTACAACATTGTTAATATGAAATTTACAGACTATCATAAATTTGCACTTACGAACAGTTTAGTCGTACGAAGTTTAGTGAAACTGCCCCCTGGCCTGATAAACGTGATATCTATACACGTAGTATTATAACATAAAGAAGAAACATACCGACGTTGCTATTCGTGTCTATCCCGGACAGTTATGCACTACACAGCTACGGGGGGACCTCTCTAAAGCGGACACCAATACAACATCTGTGATCATAGTTCTCATGAGTTTCTTGGTCATTTATCTCATGTACATAGGCGCATAGCACACAGCTATGGCTCAGAATGATCAAATGCCTGCTGATTTACAGCGAAACCTTTCTAAAGCGGACACCCTGTGGACATCTCAGGGTATCCGGTTTCGAGAGATTTCACTGTAAGTGGGTGTTGTCATGCATTTGAGTGAAATTAGTAGATGTGAAACCTATGCACTTTGAGTAATGACCGAGTTTTTAAAAGTGTAGCGAAAATACAACTTGCAAACATTTCTTTATTGCATAGCATTGGCGCTCGCAGTTTATTAGTACGGTGTAATAAAAATCGTATTACACTATAGTAATAAATATGCAAATTAGTTCGTTACAGAAAACAGGTTTAATGACCAGTACAGCTTCAGGGTATGACGATGAGCTCATGCAACAATTGGAATCTAACATGTGTGATGATTTAATTTGGCAATTACATGTATTAAACTCGTTGACTAATTTCGTAAGAAACTCGCCATAGTCTCGTTTGTTATGAACTCAGTATCTTAATCGTATAAAACTCGTGTATAATTATTACATAAATTTGACACTCGCGGTGTATTAACACGGTGTAATAAAAATAATATTACACTAGTGCAATAAATATAAAAATTAGATCGTTAGAGAAAAAAGATTTGGTGACCAGTACCGTACAGGAATGACGATGTGCTGATGCAATAAATGTGTGGTGATTTAATATTGAATTTATTAAACTCGTTGACTAATTTCATAATAAACTCGTCATAGCCTCGTTTCTTATGAAATCAGTAAACTCGTTTAATAAATAGCATATTAAATCATCACGCAAGTATGATCCGCTATGTACGTGTTATACATGTGTACAGATCTACCGGCACATAAACTTGAACGATATACAGTCATTCTGAAACAACTTTCGAATTCTCTACTGTCGGAATTTAAAATAAAATATGTCAAATTATTGCGGATGGAAACAATGTCTCCCATAGAGGATACACTGTGGTTAGTTTCTGATATTCCAGCGTGAAAACACATTAAACTTTCCTAAAAACAACTTTTACAAGTGTTTCAGTGTATAATTCCTACTTCACGTTTTCCGCTTTATAGGCAACAGGTTGCACTATATCGCTACACCACGCTACACAGTAAAAATGTGCGTAATAGCATTTACACTTCGCGCACTAAATTATAGAATATGCAGGGCGTGGACGTTCATACTTCTCTATATATTTATTGAGAAACAATTCTACAATATGACACAAAAATATTACCATAAACACACCTAATAAAGTGTGTATTAGCAATATTCTTAGGTCGCTCTCCACGAAGTAGAAAGTACGCTTCAAACGCACATTTGGAAAGACTACTCCGTCATAACTCTTATGTAATGCAGTGCAATGAAATGTACTTATATGTAATTAGAGTTATATACTTAGAAACAATAGTTCTAACAACTTGATCGCCTATTCAGTGTAATAAATGTTTGCCGTTTTTTTGCTAAATATGTTATTGCAAAGGTTTTCGTATTCTAAGGGTGGGGCGATTACCCGCCATATTCGATTAATCGCGATTCGCAACTCCATGATAGATTCGGTGCACGAATACAACTTTCGCTTCACGGGCCCGTTTCACTAAACTTCATACGAATAAAGTGCAAATTTAGGATCGTCTGGAAATTTCAATTGATGAATTTAAATGTATTGACCATAGGCTGCATATGCAGCCTATGCTCAATAAATGTAAATCAAATAATTGTTTACAATAAAACATTCTTAATGTGAAATTTACAGACTATCATAATTTTGCATTTACGAACATTTTAGTCGTGCGAAGTTTAGTGAAACAGCCCCTAGGTTTCTGTTTCCAGAATAGCTATTGACCTTTTCGACATCCCGGAAGTGATAACACGAAATGGACGATCCCTATAAGCCGGTACCGGTACCAGTCGGGACCGGTACCGTCCGGTACCTTTGCGAAGGTAATTGTAATGCGTGGCTGACGCGAATATGGGGCGTGTAATTGACCTCATGTGGTGGTCAAGTAGTACTTGAAGCATATAGTTATTCAACATAGGGGATTGGCATATTACATATGAATCACTCAGCATGTCTCGTCTCAAGGATTTCCTTGTAAGCTCGATAGAAGCCTTATTTTCGGACATGTTTTTACCAAACCTGCTCACATCTTCATCTGAAATTAAAACACGCAGGCCGTAGCTAAAAATGGAAAACATCTTTAACTGACCAAATGGCCATGAATAGTTGTCCGGGTCGTTTTCATGTTTTGCCAGAAACACGCGCATCGACTTATCAATCGTACCAAAAGTTCCGCATCCCTATTATTTGAGTAATATCTATTATTTGAGTCTTCAAACTACAATGTACTTGAAACGTTTTCCACTCTAGATTAATCATTAATCTATTCGTCATCCACAAACACATACTGCGAAGAATTTCAGTCCTTTGATTTATTTTTTAAATAGTCGGCCCGATTTCCTCTTTGGAGAAAGAAACTTGTTTTGTCAAGAATTTGTCGGGTATGTTATTTTTGCTGCCAGAAGCGTTAATGCGCATGCGCAAGAAAATAAACTTGATCGTTTTTAATTTTAAAATTTAACGAATGAGTCGGACAAAAGACCCGCACCGAAGTACGAGGGGATATCTCATATATCAATTCAGCATTATAACGCATGCCATTATAAATAATACTTACTTAGGAGTGGGCGCGCTTTCAACACTTTCACTCAGTGTTGTTGTTGTTGTATCCACGTGCTCATGCACCTTGAGTATGCCATCAGTCAGTACGTATTCGGTCAATAGAAAACAGTTAACTGATACGTAGAGAATACCAGTCTAGTGTATTGTGATATCAAGTTTATCAGGCACGGCTAGGAAGCGTGTATGAATTCCGAGGCTCCTCGAGGAATTCCTACCGTTTTCAAGCCGGGTCTGATAAACTTGATATCACAATAGTAGCCTGCATTCAATTAGTAAGGTACGGAGCCCTGCAGTGGACGTACACTTTTGTTTAGTTCGTTCCCACGAAATAACAATTCGTTCCCTCAATTTAACAATTCGTTCCCACGAATTAACAATTCGTTCCCACCAAGTTGCGTATTGCCTGCATTCATATAGGTAATAGCGTTGGTGCCGGCCTCCACACCAGCATAAACTGTTTAATGTCGAAAAATACACCGGTATCTTGACGAGATTCCACTCAGCTATACTTAGAGCTATCGCATAAACGCAAGTTTCGTCTAGTAACCGGCGCAAATTTATTACACCGGTTACTATGCGAACATATGTTGATGATGAATCTTCGGAATAATGGAAATTCGTCAGGGATCCGGCGTGTATTTCGACGTGAAACATTTTTCTCCGGTGCTTAATGCTGCACCAGTGAACATGACGGCTATACACACACACACCCAGCTCCAAGCTGTGCGGAGACTCAGTTGATCCGTCCAGTAACGAGCTTTCACGACGGGAAATTAGTACCACTAATTCCTTTATGAGTTTGGAATGTCGGCGAGCAATTACTTGTACACCTGACTATAGCGCTGTAATTCGTCTTAATCATGCATGCTTGTCGCGTTTCATCTCCGACACATGTGTACACCGCCGCCTGCGTTAATCTTGTCCATATCAGTGTCGTTTCTAAACATCTATTAGCAAAGCAACCCGCAATCAAGCAATTTGATTGTCTGAGCTGAGCTGTAGCACAGCTCAGGCTCAGACAATCAAGTTGCTTGATGACAAGCACAATGCTTGAATAATATAGAAATTAACAAATATTGTTAAGATTAGCGCAGGCGTTAATGTACGTAATGTTTCGGCGTCTTTCGGCTTTCATCGATATAACTATATATATGAACATAATAAATACCAACGCAAATGGCGTTATTTAATCTCAAGGGATGTAATCATTGTAATGTATTCAAAATTACCAGCGCCGTTCAATTGTAGCAGCACCGACGAAAGCCGAAACACGCCGAATGCCTGTGGCTTGGCGGATTCGTTCCTCAGTGGGGATCACAATTAAATGGAAACGACTTGTTATTTGACATGTTCCTTATTATGCACCGGATTGTGATGAAATATGGCGCAGCAAACGTGTCTTCATGAGCTTCATTTGGTATTCCATTCTTCGCAAAAACGACAGAAGTTTGCGCCAAAGTACAGAGACCATCAAATGCAGCTTAACAAGACGCGTTTGATGCGCAATATTTCATCAAAATCCATTGCATAATAAGGACAAAATAAAAGAATATGTACTTTGAATCAGGGGGCTTCTGGAAGTTTGAGTACTTGTTTTTGTTGTTGTAACCACGTGATCATACACCTTGATACTGTAGGATCAGACATGAAACGAATATCCGACTTACAACCAATTAAATACTTACGTTTCATTGGACGAACAACGTCACATGAGGATACTGATCGATGTTACCGAATGATGTTACTGGAAGCACAACGTAAACATGTCCGCGTTCTTTTGAACGAAAACTATTTTATATTTGATATCTGCTAGTATAAGAAGTTACCTGATAAATAGAATACCAGATTATAGTATGCTAATTTCAAGTTTATCCGACTCCGCTCGGAAACGGTAGAATATCCTCGGCGAGCCTCGGAATTCCTATGAGTTTCCTAGCATTGCCTGATAAACTTGATATCAAACTACGGTAGACTGGTAGTGTATACGTCATAAAGACATACTATTATAATTCGTCTTGGGAGCATAACATATGTTTCACTCAATGGCGAACAGCGCAAACCTTGCTCAGACTACGCAGTCTAATATGGGACTAAGCTGATCGCCAATGGCATAAGTCCCATTTCCTCGACCCTTTCTAGACAGTCTAACACTATCTGGCTTAGTATGCTTTATGTCTGACGATCGTAAATATTAATTTTCATTTTCACCATGTTTGAATATGATTGGGTATACGCAGAGCCCCGCAGGGGACGTAGAATTCTTTATTTTTATTAATTCGTTCCCACGAAATAACAATTCGTTCCCTCAAGTTAGCAATTCGTTCCCACGAATTAACAATTCGTTCCCACGAATTAACAATTCGTTGCCTCAATTTAACAATTCGTTCCCACGAAATAACAATCCGTTCCCACAGGAACGAATTGTTAATTCGTTGAAACGAATTGTTATATCGTGGGAACATTGTTAAATTGAGGGAACCAATTGCTATTTCGTGAGAACGAATTAATAATAAAAAGCCATGCTCCGTAATAACACGATGTATTGAAAATCCGAATAGACTGGAGCATTAGATATGTAAATGAGATCGCCTCAGACAACACGCTGTCTGATTATCTTCAATGTATGATTCCTTGCTTTTGACGTAAATACAATCTATCATTTGTGATGATTTAATATGGCATTTATTATGCTCGTAGACTGGTTTCATTAGAAATGAGGCGAGTGGACAAACTCTCAGAATAACCTTTGGCAATATAATTAAGGTACGGCAAAAGAAAAATGCTTCACTCCGGTCGGGTTTCTACAGTGTGACATGTTTAGGCGATGTGGGATCAGATTATAATGTGTTCGCTGGCGGACAACACTCGAGTATTACACAGCCGCCTGCGCTAATCTTGCCCAGATATCACCGTATATCATCATATATTGGCGATCTCAACTCGCAAACAAGCAGTTTGATTGGCTGAGCCTGAGCTGTACGACAGATCAGGCTCAGCAAATAAAGCCGCTTGCTTTCACGCACACAATATTCATATATTTTGAAGCAAAAATTGATTCAAATATTGGCAAGATTAGCGCAGGCCGTGTTGTACTAGTATTTCTGAGCTGCACAGCGGTGTCGGCCGACTGGAACCGGCGAACGTCCACGCATGTTCACGCATGTGTTCCGTACAGGAAATGAATAGGATATGGCGGCATTGAACCAATGAGAATGTCTCTATACAGCAGAATGAGCGGGCCCTATCTTACTGTGATTGGGAAAGCTGGGATTGATGGCATTTGTAGCCAATCTATCTCCTGGTCCATGTGCGGAGAAGTTTGACTTTATGACATTTGTAGCCAATCTATCAACAATAGCCTATTTCAATGTTAGGATAAATGTATTAATTTTTATTATACTGAATTTATTACATTATTTCAGTCAGTTTGGCTGTGATAATGTAATACATGTACATTCAGTAATAATAATTCTGCATACATTTAATCATCAAATATATGCAGTTGTTAGTTCTATATGAAATAAAGCATTTTGGGAAAAATCAATGATTACTCCCTCAAAGTATACTTTGATAGATAAGTATACTTTGCAATTTTGATGAAATCGGTTACAGGTCCATGTAGACAACTATGTGTGGAGAAGTTGGACTTTGTGACATTTGTAGCCAGTCTTTCTCCTGTTCCAAGTATACAACTATGTGTGGTTAGATTTGTTGGACCTTTTTATGACATTTGTAGCCAGTCTATCTACTGGTCCATGTAGACAACTATGTGTGGAGAAGTTGGACTTTATGACATTTGTAGCCAGTCTATCTACTGGTCCATGTAGACAACTATGTGTGGAGAAGTTGGACTTTATGACATTTGTAGCCAGTCTATCTACTGGTCCATGTAGACAACTGTGTGTGGAGAAAGTTGGACTTTATGACATTTTGTTTAGCCAGTCTATCACTGGTCCATGTAGACAAACTGTGTGTGGTGGAAGGAAGTTGGTTTACAATTTTAAGACATTGGGTAGCCAGTCTTTATCTACTGGACCAAGTAGAACACAATGTGGAGAGTTGGCTTTATGACTTTATGTAGCCATCCTATCCTCCCTGGTCCAGTAGAACAACTATGTGGGGAGAAGTTTGGACTTTATGACATTTGTAGCTGTCTATCTACATGGTCCATGTATGACAACTATGTGTGGAGAATTTGACTTAGACGATTTGGGTAGCAACCATCTTTTTACTGTTCTTTATGTAGACAAACTTTTGTTTGGATGAGTTGGAACTATTGACATGTTTGTAGCCAGTCCATCTACTGGTCCATGTAGACAACTATTGTTTGTTTGGAGAGGAGAAGTTGGACCTTTTATGAACATTTGTAGCCAGTCATCTACTGTTCCATGTTGACAACTGTGTGTGGAAGGAGTTGGACTTTAGACATTTTTAGCCAGTCCTCTTAACTTGGTTCAATTGTAGACAATGTGTGTGGAGAAAGTTGGACTTTATGGACATTTGTAGCCAGTCCCAATACTTGGTCCATGTAGACAACTGTGTGTGGAGAAGGTTGTTGGACTTTTATGACATTTGTAAGCCAGTCTATTCTGGTCCATGTAGAAACAATTGTGGTTGGTTTGGAGGAGTTGGACTTATATTGTACAATTTGTTAGCAGTCCTCCATCTACTGGTTCCATTGTAGAAACCTGTGTGTTGGAGGAAGTTTGGACTTTGAGATTTGTAGCCTGTCCCATCTACTGGTACATGTAGACAACTGTGTGTGAGGACCGTGGTAGGACTTTATGACAGATTTGTAGCCTGTCTATTCTACTGGACTGGTCCCATGTTTAGACCACTTGTTTGTGTGGAGGAAGTTGGACTTTATGACATTGTGCCAGTCCTATCCTACTGGTCCATGTAGACCACTGGTTGTGTGGAGTAGTTTGGACTTTTATGACATTTTGTTAGGCCAGTCTATCTACGGGTCCATGTAAGACAACTGTTGTTGTGGAGAAGTGGACTTTATGAATTTGTTTGCCAGTCCTCATCCTAACTGGTCCATGTGACAACTTTATGCTGTGGAGAAGTTGGACTTTATGACATTTGTGTAGCCAGTCTATCTAGTCCAGTGGTCCATGTAGACACAGTTGTGTGGAGAAGTTGGACTTTATGGTGAGGACAATTTGTAGCAGTTTATCTACTGGTCATGTAGACAACTATATGTTGGAGAAGTGGACTATGACATGGTAGCAGTCCATCCTGGTCTATGTGACAACTATGTGTGGAGAAGTTGGACTTTATGACATTTGTAGCCAGTCTATCTCCTGGTCCATGTAGACAACTATTTGTGGGGAAATGAGACGTATGCCATGTGTGACCGTCGGCTACTGACATGTGTCTAGCTTCTGGTATGTGACTATGTGTGGAGACATTGGGTCTATGCCATTTGTTACGCGTTTTGCTACTGGCATGTGACTGGGGAAATTGGGCTGTGACAACTGTCAAAACTGTAGCTCTCGTTCTTTGTATGTGACTATTCTACGGAAAGATGAGGCTTATTGCGTTTGTATGCAGTCAAGTCCCTGGTCTATGACTACATAGCTTGGCATTAAGTATTGCATTTATTGCTGGCATAGCCCCGGACATGTACATTACAGTGTTGTTTAGAAGCCTGTCATGTGTTTTATTGGATAGCGAATGGTGTAGACCCTGATCAGATTGCTCGGATATGCAGGCTGATCTGCGTCTGACCGTACATGTCATGTGCTCCATTTCTCCAGTCACCGCCAAATTGACATAAACAATATTATTTCCGGAACATTAACCATTAGATCGCTACACACAACAATTGTCGTCTGCTGTTGCTTTATATCTAGCCTTATTTCTCAACAAAATTATGGTTTAACAGCACTTTATAATCATTTCCAATATTCTAAAGTGCTGTCAAAGCATGTTTGATGATACAAATGGAAAATAGAAAATAAACAGCAGACGACAAAGAATTAAGATAGCGGTTCAAGGGTTAATGTTGTTTTCTTGGGAATATACCTATTTAATCATAAATTAAATTACGCGAGTATGGGACTGTTATAGCATTTTGTGATACCATCCATTCAAGTATATGATACCAACCAATCGAATAGGTGATATCACCTATTCGAATGAGCGATGTAACAATTGCGAATGGATTATATCTCTCATTCAACACGAGCTGGTGATATCACCCATTCGAATACAAGGTGTATGATCACGTGGTTACAACAACAACAACAATTACTGAAACTTCCAAAAGCGCCTCCGATTCAAAGTACGTCTTCTGTTATTGTCCTTATTATTATTATGATTTTAATGAAATATTGTGCATCAAACGTCTTGTTAAACTGCATTTGGTGGTCTCGGTACGGTGGCAGACACGGAAATCGATTATTCGCAAAAACGACATAAGTATGTGCCGAAGTCCCGAGACCACCAAATGCAGGTCATGAAGACGCGTTTGCTGCGCCATATTTCAACGAAATCAGTTGCATATTAAGGAAACTATCAAATAATATTTACTTTGGAGTGGGCACGCTTTCAACACGTTCAGACATTGTTGTTGTTGTGGTCATGAACCTTGGAATAGGTGATATCACACATTGCTATTACAGTCCAACACATCACCCATAGGTGAGATATGTGACCTGCTGCTTCACGCAATATGACATATCCATTGTCGAGCCGAAGGAATATACCACCAATTAAACATACTGGACACTTTGGCGAGAAGAAATGATACCAACATATAAACAAATACATTATCAGAACATAAATGTTTCTAATGAACTCTATAAATATCACGCAATCTGATTGGCTGATGGTCATACATTACAGGTATATCATTGTGTATTCCTACACCAGTAGTAAAGGAGTGCACTAGAAATAGATTAACCGCATTGTATTTTTCAAATTTGCGGCGTATATCAGAAAATGAAAGGTCGGAAAATCTGTTTAATGGCGACGCTCTAGCTACCGGTAATTTTGTGTGTGCTTGCCCCCCTACTATAAATGTACAAGAATAAATATAACATTGATAATCATACTAATTACACCCGGCCCATTGGACCTATATGTCACCTTGTTGCAACATAAATGTTTCACTTGATTCAAATAATGTCTGGGGTTTGCAGATCATGAGTTTCTGGTTGGATGCATTCGCCGGACAATGACCGGACCAACGCTCAGCCCCCGACCCACGGTCACACACAAACAATGAATTATGTCCAACCCGAGAGAGCAAAAGCAACGAATACTTTAAATCGATGCATTATGTCATCCTGAACACGAATCCGGTGTCGGTCAATCAAATCAGATGGGACAAGGTCATTTTTTGGTGTCATTAAGTGCACATGGGTCAAATGAGTGCAAAACGCACTCTATTTTGATAATACAATATGTACTTGCACAACATTACAGAAAAATCCGATAAAGTATGTTTTATTGGTGATTATTGTTTTATGGGACATATACAAAGCAATTCGGTTTGCTCGTATGTCTCTATCGTTGAGAGTATCAACATATTCAAGATGGCCGTCAAGCATCAATATTTAGCCTGAAATGTGTACTTATTTGATGAATGAAAACAAATAGGTACTTGGATCTTTATCGGACGGACGCATACAAACCTTTGGATACCATGCATTAACTTTAAACATAGAAGGAGGCTATAAAATCAATTTGAATCCAAGATGGACGCCAAATATTCATCAAGATCAGGCAGCAGTATCTACACTGTGGTGGACCATATCTTGGTACTAAGCTATATATATGAACATATTAGTTTGATTTTCATCTGAGATACGATATTAAAAATATAGATCAATATTTATGCTCTTCTTAAAGAGCGTGTTTAATTCAAAATGGCCGCCATATTTTTCAAAAGCTCAAAAGTTATTGAATATAATGTTTACTTGTGCTTTACTTATGTATACTACTGCATTATGTTAGGCGGTTAAATCATTATTTTGGACACACTTGATTTTGAAGTCATTTGAAATTTTGTTTATTCAAAATGGTCGCCTCATTTAGGCTATTTCAATATAGTGTGGTACTGGCAATTGCGCTTTTCTTTTCATTTACTTTTAAAATTTCTTTATAGGACAGATTCACATGTTTTCAGACTAGTAGATCGCTGATAATACACTTGGTGATGCTCGAATATTAAAATATATATATATGTTCTGTTTGTTTTACTTTTTGCATTTTATTGAGTCTTACGTTGTTATATACGTTGTAAATTGCACTATACTGCCATATATGTATACACTATGTATTGCGATTGGTACATATGGTATAGTTCGGCCATGTTCGCATTACAGTTAGATATTGAACTGTTATATGCTGGTGTGCGACTAAGTACCATGACATTTCTGGTCACTTTGGACTTAATTATAACCAAGATAAAACTATTCATGTAAAATACAACAGTTATCAAATAGTATGTATTACAGTTTCTGTTTCAGTCAATATCCATACATTTACAAGTGGATATACCCATATGCATACACTTAAATTACACTGAAATATTTAATAATTGTCCCATATAACCATACGTCTGTATAAGGCATATCAGCATATTCTATTTCAGCAAAACTTTCCGCGTGACTGCTTGTATAATCATCGCTGATAAATGGAAATATATTCTCAATTAACGTATATTCTCATCAACAAAAGTCCCGTCTCCTGCACTGACATCAATATTAACAGCGTCTATGCGTGTCACATATACACAGATCAGCTATGTGTCATTGTTTAGCTTTACACGAATCGCTTCCATGTTATCTCAAACCCGGTCAGTTGAAAATCCAGTGACGGGAATTGTGGTTTTGTACTGAAAAGTGGTTGTTTGGTTGATGTATGTACATTATTTATACATGAATATCAATTTCAACTACCCAAATACGTGCATGTGAAAATAAGTGTCTCTGTTTAGTCTCTTACGATCAAATATATGTCGTATGTTGGTGTGTATAGACACGGACGATGTAACTTTCTGATATAATTCTAGATTAGCATAGAATAATCAACCATGTTCATTCGAAACAATGTAACATATTAATGCATGTAACCTATTATATATTATATTACACATATGGTTGTGATATTATAATACACAATGAATGTACAAGAATGCACGTGTCACGCGACAAACATATATGATTACAGTGTATGGTATTCCCGATTAAACAGCGCCCTTAATAACTGTGATACATATACATACATATGCGTTCAAGATAGACTGAATTATGACCGCATAATACATTTATATAAGTTGTATTCTTGCTTTATACCAAACAATCTCATGAATGACCTCAACATATGATCCATCATGAACTCACAACATATTGATCTCGATCGCATGATAGTTTAATATTCATACATACGTGACTCATAAAATACTGAATGACTGATTACCATGATCACACCATTGACTCTACATATATACGATATGTATATGTTATATCATTCCCCAGTGATTGATTTTGTCTCTTGCTACACCGACAATCACACTCGCACTGTCCATGTGCAGTGTTTTCAGGTTGGTTATTGGTATTCCATGTTCATGCTATTGTCGTCACTATTACGACTTTGTTACAATAATACATGTGTCGATAAAGACTTTTCAATTATAAATGGTGAGAATATAACGTATTCAAACGCAGTAGAATGGATATTCCCATATCAGTGGACATTATCATAATATTTATATAACTCAGAATGCAATGGTGTGGGTTTTTTTCATATCCAAAAAGCTAAGCACACTTCTTCGCTGTGAAAATCCCCTTTGATATGTCAATCGCTTTGCCTACACTTTCGTGTACCTCATTAATAAATTGATTATCGTTGTTCATATATAGATATTAGGTTTCGTTCTAATGGAAAATGGCACAATATCCGCATGGAATGTACCGGTCAGGGGCACATAATACGACTGCTTGCATCAATATTATAAAATGACGACGTATTGACAATAATTCTTATTTCAGTGCATCAAACATTGGACATCAAGGCAGTACGAGGGAGGTGGGGGAGGGGGTCATCCGATTTTCATGGTCATGTTAATAAAATAAAATGATAGATTTCCGAACGGTTTAATGTTTAATGGCTTTAAGCGGACTAACAACATTTCATTTCATTTGCATGGATGATGACGGGTAACTGAATATGTGCCTACAATTACTATCCAGCCCTGACATTAGACAAACCGGATCTACTGTCAGATCTTCACCACACTATAGTAACTTAGCCCCCCACCCCCACCCCACACACACACACACACTCCCCATAAACGTAGTAGGATTAGTACTGATCGTATTACTCTTATAACGGGATGAGCCGGATTCATCTCTCGTCTGCAAGAAAGCTAAACATGCGAATAAGGGTCAAGCCACGGATATCGCGCTCCCCGGCAAGAATTAACCCCATCGTTAAATTACCATTCACACTAAAACATTGATTTTATGGTTCAGCATATGCGATGTCTACCCCACTTAATATAGACGTGTCATAATTGTATCCATGTTGGCAGCCATCTTTTATTTATCTTTGTTTGTGGCGAAAGATCATTCGGTACAGTTTGGAACACAAGCTTCGCATTTTTAAAATATTACAAATATGATTTCCAATTATGTTCCATTTCTTTACTATTTTGTCGACCAACAGCGCCTAAGAGCTTAAGCGATACTTAGCGGCCATCTTGAATATCCCAACATGGTCAAATAATAAGTATATTATATGGAATCATTAATTTTGTAAAGAACACATACAATAATACCGAAAAAAAAGCAAATAACTGAATCATAAAAGTTCAGGGAAGTGTAGCTATTTATTTGTGTTGTTCCACACACATTTACCGCACGTCTGGGTGAATATTTGGCGGCCATCTTGTATTTATATGAATTTGTCAGTGGTGAATTGTTTGTATAAGTTATCTAAACGTACGTATATGTATGTAAACGCACAATGTAAGCGCCGAACGCCATATAATAATCAAATTGGAATATATTGAAGACAAAATGTTGATACCTGGCGGCCATCTTGAAAATCGCACAATAGACAACGATTTGAACCACCATAACACCGAATCGTTTCGTATATGTCCTAAGGAAGAATACTCAACAATTTAAACAACTTTATCTGATAGTTCAAGCATGATATGCATGTACATGTCCATCTGGTGATATACAATATGTTTTTGAACTCGTTTGACCTCTTTGCACTTAATGACCACAACAGTGACATTGTCCCGTCTAATTTGATTGACCGACACCGGATTCATGTTCAGGAAAGTATGATGTATCAATCAAGCATAGTCGTTGCTTTTGCTCTCTTGGGTTGAACAGAAGCATTTAACTGTTGCAACTACACGTAGAAAAGCAATACAATTGTTAACATAAACTTTATAGTTGCATACATGCATACATGTCTTAGAATATTCTTCGGCGGAGTTACAGTTCTTCAAATTATTTTGGTGTCAGGCGGTTATCGATGACGACAACAACCTGCTGACGTATTGAAAAGTATCACTGTTCGTGATTTGCTACGACGTTGCAGAAAGTAGGGATCACACTAGTTGCATTATAATGGGGCTAACGCGTCGCCGTAAAACTGATTCACAGAGCATAACACGTCCCACATACCGCTCCAAATAAAAAAACAAAGCATGGTTATCCCCTTAATTAGCATAAATAATTAAAAAATATCATGCCTCATTTGCAATAGCCTGATGCCACGCGAGTCACTATCAGTAAAATAAATATTACTAAATGATACTATCTGTATAGCAGGCACTCGATTTTATAGGACTAGTGACACGATTATACACTTATTTAATTCCTATAAAGAACATGTTGTGCCTACTGAATGGGCATGTACCTTTAAGCTGACAGAGGTTTTAAGAAACAGCGTTAAGGATTTAACAGCCCGATAAGCTAACAGAGGTTTTGCGCAACATAATATCGTTAAGGATTTAATAGCCCGTTAAGCTAACAGAGGTATTGAGCCACATAACAGCGTTCAGGATTTAACAATCCGTTAAGCTAACAGAGGTTTCGAGCAACATAACAGCGTTAAAGATTTAACAGCCCGTTTAGCTAACATATGTTTCGAGCAACCAGACTTAGATGGATTTCTGTTATCGTTACAGCTTGCTGCCAATGGCGAACGTCACCGAGCTGATGAACTTCACGTTTGCGCCGACCACGCCACCACTGCCGTCGGCTCGCGCCCTTTCCCGCGTGGAGGCGTTCCAGGTGGCGGCGCCCACGGGCCTTCTCATAGACCGCATCGTGACGCCAGTCTGGTATATCATCGGCATTGTCGGCAACCCCGTCACCATGAAAATATGGCTGTCCCGCCGAATGCGGGAAGGAAACTCGTCGGCTGTCTACATCGGATCGATCGCCATTGCGCAGTTTGTTTTCATATTTCTACACATCTTCATGGAGCTACACATCGCCTGGGGCGTTAATACTTACAATAAACCGGACGTCTGTGAGTTTTTCAACTTGTTGTACATAACGCCGCAGTATCTGTGCCCCCTGCTGATTCTCGGCTTCACTGTGGAACGCTACATTGCCGTCTGCCACCCATTCCGAAAGGAGAAGTTCTGTACCGTTCGGAGAGCCTCGGTTACGGTTGCGGCATTAACAATTGTGACGCTGGTTCTCGGCTCCGTACAGGCGTTTGTATGGACGTACGACCAAAAGCGGGGAGTGTGTTTCTTCCGGCCGGGAAACAGGCCGTTTATTGACACCTGGAACTGGGTGTCGGAGATGTTTATATTCGGTGCCGTCCCCCTGGCGGTGCTCGTGTTTAACGTGCTCGTGATAAGGGAGATAAATCAGCTAACTCGACGCGCGTCCTTCCGGATGTACAGTCACAACAGGGAGGGGAATACCCGCAGCTCGGCACAGCAGACGTCAACGGTGACCTTGCTCTCTGTCTCCTTCTACCATATATGTACGTTGCTACCGGCAACCATCGTGTACGCCCTGCAGTCCCTGATCAGGCCCGGGGACCCCACATTACCGCCCCGGGAGTGGAACGCTGACCCCGTTTGGCATACCTACATCACGTACTACACGATACGGAAAGTCGTCGAAGAAATTTGCTTTTCTAACTATGCATGCTACGTGTTTATATATTACGCAACGGGTTCCTCTTTCAGAAAGGAAGTGCATAATATATTCTGCTATAAGATTTGCAAGCGGAAGTTGATTGACACGTCCAGCACGTGTACTAGTCAGCCGACACGCAGCACGCGTGCAACGCGGCGCGACGATTATTCCTTAGTGACATCAAACGGGAAAACGGATATTGAGTTTAGTTCCACCGCCTGTTGAATCTGGACACATACACGTGGCACAGTTTGGCGAAATGGGTATCACGATGTTTGTGGCCAGCATATGCCCATATCAGTAGCCTATTTCACAAACATTGCAAAGTATACTTTGAGGGAGAAATTTTCAATATAAGGATAAATTTATTAATTTTTATTATACTGAATTTATTACATTATCACAGCCATTTTCTATATGAAATAATTCATTTCCGGAAAAATAAATGATTACTCCCTCAAAGTATACTTTGCTAGATAATTATACTTTGCAATGTTGATGAAATCGGCTAGACTGCGCTTAATCCGGACCTACACACTACACCATTTAGTCAGTCGAGTATAAATTTTACTAAAATGTTGTTGTGACTGGAGAAATGGGGCTTATTGGATTTGTAACCAGGGTAGCTCGTGATCAAATATCACACTCCTGTAGCCTGATAGCCAACTATATTCAGTGTTAGACGCATGGCTGTTTCATTGATGGCATGGCAACCAGTGCAGCTACTGTTCAGATTTTGCGCACCATTGCAGATCCTGATCAGACTGCTCTGTATCTACACTGGTTGCAAAACCCATAAGCCACATTGCATCAGTCATAGCCACAAATGTACAATAATATGTGTTTCAAGAGCAAAATTATTGGGATTGTGAAGAACACAAAATGCTTAATATGCGAATACGTCTCCCAACCATTTAACCCTTAGACGCTACACACAACAATTGTCGTCTGCTGTTGCTTTTATAGATTGCCTTATTTCTCAATAAAACATGGTTTGACAGCACTTCAGAATCAGTTTCAATGGAAATTATTCTGAAGTGCTGTCAAAGCAAGTTGTAAAGTATTATAAAGTGCTGTTAAAGCATGTTTTGGATGATACAAATGGAAACTAGAAAATAAACAGCAGACGACAAAAAAAATAAGATAGCGGTGTAAGGGTTAATACCGTTGTAATTGGACTGCGTGACTATACCAGAAGGGCGGGATCTTCAAGGGTTGGTAATTTCTTCTGGTTCATTTTATCATGTGAAAATAAAACACGTGTTATGAGTTAGTCGATGACATTCTGTTCTGTGTAAATTATAATCTTCTCCAGCTAGTTTTCAATAAAATACATAGTTTTAGTAAATTATGTTTATAAAATAGTGTCTATCGTTTTTGCGCAGATTTCGAATTCAATATTAGAACCCTTCTACACCAGTTTCGGAAAATTGTTCAAACACTGATATAAAAAATATCAGGGATATAAATGGATGTATATATGAGTAGTTAAGGCGTTTTTTAATGCCTCTCTTTACCAGGAATGTCTCCCAGATGTTTGGAAACAGGCAAATGTAACTCCGTTTTACAAAAAAAGGCGACAAGACACAGGCGTCATAGGTCTTGAAGAACCAGCACTCTAGACTCAACTAAATTTGAGCACTCTTCTTTCTCTGTATTATTATTAGCCGATCTGATCGGCTATATATTGGTTATCCATTGGTTTGTGAAAACGTTTGTAACCACTATTTCTCCTATATTCGGTAATCTACAAACGCGAAATTTGTTGTATCACTTCCAAATTACATCAACCGGATAATTTTTCATTTTTGGCCATTATCTCTGTTGAAAACTTCAAATATATAGTGAAATAACACAATTTGGCTATAAATAAACTTTTTCATTACATGAGTTCGGTAAACTAAAGTTAGGCGGTTTGCAATTTGGCTATAAATAAACACTAAAGTTAGGCGGGTTGCCTTCTAGTCCAGGGGCAATTGTAGGTATATATATAAGATTCCGGCACCTCGTGTTAATTTATGGCACCCGGTGTTTTTATAAACTTGAATGTATAAGGTATAAGTCGAAAATTGCCAATATATGAGCCAATAGGTCATGTTCCTTAACTTGGAAATTGGTGTAAGTTGTTAAAAAACAATTCTGATGGATATATTAAAGAATTTACGTAAACTACACTAATATTCAGTATACAATTATCATATTTTCAAGATGGCCGCCAAAAATCGGGTATTTATGAGATTTCGGTTGACTTGCTACATATTTGTGTAATGCTAAACGCCTTCACCTATATTCAAAGGTTAATTCTTTCAACTGGAATAATATTGTTTACATTTGCAGGGGCGGCGGAAGCGGGGGGGGGGGGGGGGCCTAATTTTGTTGGGGGGGCCTGGCCTAGCCCTCCCCCCCCCCCCCCCCCCCCAATAATTCTGTAAATTTTGGATTTTTTATTCTAATATATTTGTGTAATCTTGAGTACTGGGAACTTTGCTGAGAACTTTACTGAGAATGCAGGAAATGGCGTTTCACACCACTTGGATTTCAAAAAATTTCGTGGGGGGGGGGCATGCCCCCGGACCCCCCTAGCGCTAGCGGGCCCTTTGGGCCCTCAACATTGGCCCCCCCCCCAATAATGTTCGCCTTCCGGCGCCTATGATTTGACTACCATAAGTATTGCTATGATCAGATATTAATTATAGCTAAATATAACTGGGACAATTAGGTTCGGGAGGAAATCAACACTTCTCTCACTTTCCCTGAGATTCCGTAACTACTAAAATATGGACATATATTGAACCTTGATTTGATCGGCTAACAACATCATGCTCTGCATGACTTTTCATTTTCCTTTCTTTACTTTCTTCTATCTTATCTAACTCTTCTGCTCTATCTCATCTTTTTCATATTTCACTATTTTTCCTTCTAAGCATTCACTGGTGATAAGCCTCAGTATACCAGTATACTGGCAAAAGCAAAAGCGTCCGTTTAGCGTCATGCGCATGTTTATGACGTCATATATGGTTTATATTTAGCTGTTTATTTTCAGAATGACATCATGCCGTATTTTTAGACAGATAAGCGTCAGTATGTCTGTATATTAATGAATAGCTAGCGTAACTAATCAAAGTACTGAAAGTACTGAAATATGTTATCTCCACAAAAACTTTGTAAAACACACTGGTGTAAATTGCAGTGTCAGTACTGAAATATAGAAAATCGTCCACCCCATGTTACTGCTAGCCCCGTACTAGAAACAAACTTGCTACCCCGCTCCATACCTTTCGCGATTGTAGCGATTTACAAGGTGCGTGATCACGTGGTGAAAATAACAACAACAATGGCTGAAAGTGTTGAAAGTGTTGAAAGCGTGCCCACTCCAAAGTAAGTATTTGTTCCTTAATAGACAACGGACTTCGATGAAATATGGCGCAGCAAACGCGTTTTCATGAGTTACATTTGGTGGTCCCGGGAGTTCGGCACATAGTTATGTCGTTTTTGCAAAGAATCAATTTCCGTGTCAGTAAATACGGAAATCGATTCTTCGCAAAAACGACAGAAGTTTGGGCCAAAATACCGAGACCACCAAATGCATCTTAACAAGACGCGTTTGATGCGCCATACTTCATCAAAATCCGTTACATAATAAGGGCAAAATAAAAAAAATACGTACTTTGACTTGAGGTCTTCTGGAAGTTTCAGTACTTGTTGTTGTTGTTGTAACCACGTGATCATACACCTTGAATTTAACCCCTCTCTTTAATGTAACGCATGGAAGAGTGATTTTTGCAATCGGTTATACGGTGTGTTTGATATGTTAGCGATATAAAACTGTCATCGGAGGCGAATTATTGTAGCTAGCTCCGTACGTACTGTCCCGTGAGGGAGATAACATATAATAAAAGTATTTTCTGTTCTGTTCTGTTCAGTAAATTAATGGGTTGCAAATGAGTTGATATATATGTACATGTATATATGATATATATGATTTTTCCAATCGGTTATCCGGCGTCTTTGATATGTTAGCGATATAAAACTGTCGAAGATGTATCAATAACTTATTAATAAAGAATATACACATGTATATATTGGTTATTTTACCGTGTCAAGGTGTTTATCTGACATGTACATGTATATTTAGTAAATTGAAACCTTTCATTTCGTTATGTTGAATTTTGCACAACTAGATAAAATATGGTTTCCATGGGAAAATTATTTCCCTGTTCTCTTATTTTTGGCAATTTACTAGTTTTACATCAAAGATAATTTGTTTAAAGGTATACAATATAGAGTTTACTAAATGTTGACGTAACATCAACAGATTTGGGTATGCACTTCGGTTGCTCACATTTTTTGAATGGGTCAAATTGTAGCCGTATATAACATATCTGAGGCGAATGATTGTAGCTAGCTCCGTACGTACTGTCCCGTGAGACCTACAGATAATCGCTGCTGTATACATACGCACGAAATATCTTGATTAGTATCTTCACGAATTTAACTGATAAACTGAGCATAAAACTGTGAAAACTATAGAGAATAGTATATGTAGAGTTTTAAATACAAAGTAAAACAGACAAAAATGTCATAGGATAAGTTGGCACAGGGCACTAGTTTCTTGGTCTTACTCGTCGTTTAGGCGTAGCACCATCAATGGCTGCCCCAACAGAAATTTGCGTGACACAATATGCTATCTCAAGGGAGATAACATATAAAAATATCAAAGACACTTATCTCCTGTGATGTTTTCGGAGACGCGCAGGGGACATGGATTTTATTTTATTAATTCGTTCCCACGAAATAACAATTTATTCACTCGAATTGACAAATAGTTCCCACATAATAACAATTCGTTCCCACGATAGAACAATTCGTTCCCTCGAATCAACAATTCGTTCCCACGAAATGACAATTCGTTCCCTTGAATGAACAATTCGTTCCCACTATATAACAATATTAATTCGAATTGTTATATCGTGAGAACGAATTGTTATATCGTGGGAACGAATTGTAATTCGAGGGAACGAATTGTTAACTTGAGGGAACGAATTGATAATTCGAGGGAACGAATTGTTATATCGTGGGAACGTATTGTTAATTCGTGGGAACGAATTGTTAACTTGAGGGAACGTATTGTTAATTCGAGGGAACGAATTGTTATATCGTGGGAACGTATTGTTAATTCGAGGGAACGAATTGTTAACTTGAGGGAACGAATTGATAATTCGAGGGAACGAATTGTTATATCGTGGGAACGTATTGTTAATTCGTGGGAACGAATTGTTAACTTGAGGGAACGAATTGTTAAATTGAGGGAACGAATTGTTATGTCATGGAAACGAATTAATAAAACAATCGGGGCTCAGTAATTATCCCACATGGACATGAATGTATAAGAAGATAAGAACCCTAACCCTAACCCATGCCGTGCCTCTCGAAGAATCGAACATGTTCAGTGGAAATATACGGAGCCTCGCAAGGGACATGGATTTTTTTTTATATTAATTCGTTCCCACGAAATAACAATTCGTTCCCTCAATTTAACAATTCGTTCCCTCGAATTAACAATTCGTTCCCACGACAAAACCCACGAATTAACAATTCGTTCCCGTGGGAACGAATTGTTAAATCGAGAGAACGAATTGTTAATTCGTGGGAACGAATTAATATAAAAAATAATTCTACGTCCCCTGCGGGGCTCCATAGAAGTACATGGACATGATCATTTGTATGGGGTAAAGCTTCCGATTTGCGAATTTGACCAAATTTCGACCCCCGAAACTGCTCAAACCTGGAAATCGGCTGTGTCGAGAGAGCCAAAAAAGTGAGCGAAAAGGGGATTTGTTTGGGAATATCCCTTTCTATTTGGGATTATGTTACTAACAATCAGTTAATGACAATCAGTTAATGACAGTTAATGACAATCAGTTAATGACAATCAGTGTTTCACGCGTACAGCGCAGATCTCAGGCCTTAAATATGACAAAATGCGCATTCGACAACCGGCAATCACCGTTTTGCTGCCTACTTCGGCTACTACACAAATTAAATCTAACAACTATTTAAATGTAAGTACTTGTTCATAAATAACAAAAAGTCGCCGTGCCCATTTTTCATTTGATGAAATTCCATCAAATATTGATTTTATTGCGAAAAAATAATAACATGGGCGCTAAAAATATATTTTTTAAATCATTTTGGAATTTGTGGATGGATTTGACAAATCTAACTGTTGTTTTCTTTGTTATATTCCAAGCTACATAGCCATGTATGTTTCGGAGCCACTTTACACAATTTTTCGTTTTTCGACCATCAACGTCACACATTTGTCGCATGTTAAATTTTCATAGGAAAATATTTTTTTCGCACTAAAATCAATATTTGATGGAATTTCATGAATACAAAAATGGAGAGGGATAACATTTTTTTGATATTGATGAAAAAGTATTTACATTTAAATATGATTTAGAGTTACTGTGTTTCATAGCCAAATGTTCGTCGGCAGCAACATGAAGAACAGACAATAGTCACTTACCGACGTAGCTCTGCAGAAGCTGGGGTCGGTTTCACTAAACGCCGTACGACTAAACTGTTCGTCGGCAGCAACATGAAGAACAGACAATATTCACTTACCGACGTAGCTCTGCAGAAGCTGGGGTCGGTTTCACTAAACTCCATACGACTAAAATGTTCGTCGGCAGCTACATGAAGAACAGACAATAGTCACTTACCGACGTAGCTCTGCAGAAGCTGGGGTCGGTTTCACTGAACTCCGTACGACTAAAATGTTCGTCTCCATCAACATGAAGAACAGACAATAGTCACTTACCGACGTAGCTCTGCAGAAGCTGGGGTCGGTTTCACTGAACTCCGTACGACTAAAATGTTCGTCTCCATCAACATGAAGAACAGACAATAGTCACTTACCGACGTAGCTCTGCAGAAGCTGGGGTCGGTTTCACTAAACTCCGTACGACTAAAATGTTCGTCTCCATCAACATGAAGAACAGACAATAGTCACTTACCGACGTAGCTCTGCAGAAGCTGGGGTCGGTTTCACTAAACTCCGTACGTCTAAAATGTTCGTCGGCAGCAAGATGAAGAACAGACAATAGTCACTTACCGACGTAGCTCTGCAGAAGCTGGGGTCGGTTTCACTGAACTCAGTACGACTAAAATGTTCGTCTCCATCAACATGAAGAACAGACAATAGTCACTTACCGACGTAGCTCTGCAGAAGCTGGGGTCGGTTTCACTAAACTCCGTACGTCTAAAATGTTCGTCGGCAGCAACATGAAGAACAGACAATAGTCACTTACCGACGTAGCTCTGTGGAAGCTGGGGTCGGTTTCACTAAACTCCGTACGACTAAAATGTTCGTCTCCATCAACATGAAGAACAGACAATAGTCACTTACCTACGTAGCTCTGTAGAAGCTGGGGTCGGTTTCACTAAACTCCGTACGACTAAAATGTTCGTCTCCATCAACATGAAGAACAGACAATAGTCACTTACCTACGTAGCTCTGTAGAAGCTGGGGTCGGTTTCACTAAGCTTGATACGACTGAAATGTTCGTCGGCAGCAACATGAAGAACAGACAATAGTCACTTACCTACAGTAGCGATTTTCTGCAGGTCAACTATACGTACTATACCAATACTATACGTATAATATGTTTATACGATATGTTTTCTATACGATATGCTTATAATATAAACGTACAGTATGTTTGTACCATACATACCAACCAATATCGTATAGACATACCATTCAAATCGTACATTTATACTATTTGTATACATGTGCATAATTCTGGTACGTTTGTATTGTACAAACATACCAGATTTGTGTACGGTATAAATGTACCAGAATACCGTAAATGTATGCGATATATTAATTGTGTTGCCGTGTACTATTTACCCTAATATTTTGTCCGCCCCTAATATTTGGTCCTCTTTGGAGTCGAGAATTTCTTTAAGGTTAGACACCACCAAATAGTTTTACTATATAATTAAACCGAATGCCATCCAATAAGGCCAGTCTCTCCTACTTTCACTATTCGTATGGATGCTGTGGGACCCACTTGTACATGACCTGCAGTCAGTCTGTACTGGTTCTGCATGAACTAAACAATAGGTTCACTTACTCCTAAGAAAGAAAAATCCAACCTTTTCATATCCCCCAATATTGTTCACATTATTTGGCCACGGAAACTCTGTTTACATCACGTGACCAACAGGTTCAGTGTTTTCTTTTAAATGTTACAAATATGCTGAAAACTGGTGTTAAAAGCACCCCAAAATGTTGGTCCAGTCAAACTGGGTAGTAATGGATCAAGATTTGCAAGCAAACGGTGTCTGTGACCTCAAAACACCCGCATTATTTTTTTCTACCGGACTATTTTTGCATACACCCTGGGCGATTTCGCACCAATTGGTATCCTCTAACCTATAAAATGAGAGGTGTTTTCAGTAGAATGAAAAGCCACACTTCGGGTATGGTATATTCATACCATATCCGTACGGATATATCGTATATACGAACGGATATCGTATGTTTGTATAATATTCGTATAGTACGTTTGTACTATACGATGATACGGTACAAACATACCAATATTATATGATCATACGATATGCTCATTAAATATACCAATACTATACGATTACGATATGTAGTATACGATTATGGATATTAGTATATACAAATAGGTGAGGAGCAGAAAAGCGCTACTGTACGTAGCTCTGCAGAAGCTGGGGTCGGTTTCACTAAACTCCGTACGACTAAAATGTTCGTCGGCAGCAACATGAAGAACAGACAATAGTCACTTACCGACGTAGCTCTACAGAAGCTGGGGTCGGTTTCACTAAACTTCGTACGACTAAAATGTTCGTCGGCAGCAACATGAAGAACAGACAATAGTCACTTACCGACGTAGCTCTACAGAAGCTGGGGTCGGTTTCACTAAACTTCGTACGACTAAAATGTTCGTCGGCAGCAACATGAAGAACAGACAATAGTCACTTACCGACGTAGCTCTACAGAAGCTGGGGTCGGTTTCACTAAACTCCGTACGACTAAAATGTTCGTAAGCGCAAATTTAGGATCGTCTGGAAATCTCAATTGATGGATTTTGTTTGTTTGTTTCTTGGTGTTTAACGGCCTATCAACAGCTAAGGTCATGCAAGGCCGGGCAAACGGGTTCGATCCCGTTTTAACCTGCTGCATTGGGGGAAAAATTCCAAAATCAGAACTGAATATTTACATCGAGAAACAATATATTCAGCCCTGAAATTAGAATAACCTGACCTGGTGGCAGGTCCATACCACACCAAAGTCACTTGGCTTGGCCCCTTCCCCTAAAATAGGATTACGAATAATCGTAATACTCACATAAGGGGTATAACCAGATTCAACTGTCACATACAAAATGCCAAAGACGTATGTGAGGGCCAAACCAGGTCTCCAGTCGGAATTCCGGTAAGGATGAATCCCGATCTTTAAATTACCCATCGCTTGCACCCACCTTCCACCCACCAATTGATGGATTTACATTTATTGAGCAGAGTCTGTATATGCAGCCTGTGGTCAATACATGTAAATCCCATAATTGTTTACAAGAAAACATTGTTAATTTGCAATTTACAGACTATCCTAAATACTTACGAATATTTTAGTCGTACGAAGTTTAGTGAAACGGGCCCAGATTTCAACGTTTCTGAACATCAATTGGCAATAGTAATATACAAAAACGGAATTCTCATAACATTCTATATCTATTGTATTACCACAGTATCAATACTCTCATAGATACTAAACGTACAAAACATACACCAATTAGGCATACATGCGCATCTAACAAGATGGCGTGGTGACCAGGGGGCTGTTTCACTAAACTTCGTACAACTAAATTGTTCGTAAATGCAAACTTAGGATAGTCTGGAAATTTCAATTGATGAATTTACATTTATTGACCATAGACAGCTATGCTCAATAAATGTAATTCCAATAATAGTTTACAAGAAACACTGTTAATGTGAAATGTACACAGACTATCATAATGTTGCACTTACGAATACTTTAGTCGTACGAAGTTTATAGTGAAACGGGCCCTTGATCGAAGAGAAAATGAGGTGGCAGAAAACTGGCACAAGGAAACATGCTCCTTTGTGCACGGCATAGTGTGAACTGTGCCGATCTATGTTGCGTGCTAGAAGCATGAGGGGTGTTTCATTGATGGAATGGCGAGCAGTGCAGGGGCCCGTTTCACTAAGCTTCGTACGACTAAAATGTTCGTAAGTGCACAATTATGATAGTCTGTAAATTTCACATTAACAATTATTGGATTTACATTTATTGAGCATAGGCTACATATGCAGCCTATGTTCAATAAATGTAAATCCATCAGTTGACCTTTCCAGACGATCTTAAATTTGCACTTTTAGTCATACGTGGTTTAGTGAAACAGCCCCCTGATCCTGATCAGACTGTGCAGATACACAGGCATTCTGGATCTACACTGGATCTACACTGGATCTAAACTGGTCGCATAACACAGAAGCACCATTACTCCAGTCACAACTACAATTAACCAACGGACGTGTATTGGTGTTTATCCCGTCAACACAGTGCGTATGTGCCGTGAAACACGGTGCCGTGAAACCTTTTTGATATCCAGTCAATACAACTTTTGCATTTTACAGCCATTTGTAGGTGTTGACGGGATAAATAGAATAGTAGGTTAGTGCCGTGAATGGGAAAAAATATCTGGCGCGGCACGGAAACGGGATGTGCTCGGCAGAGCCTCGCCCATCCCGTTTCCTGAGCCTTGCCAGATATTTTTCCCCATTCACGGCACTAACCTACTATTCTCTATTTATTCACATTATCGATAATCATGTCGTGCACAAGAGTAAGTTTTCCTTGTTTCATCTCCATAGATCCGTAAACTTTATACATAATGGCAATGTCAAACAAAGAAGGGTGACATTGCATCTTATTTAATGCGATAATTTATATACACGTCGCAGGAATCGGGATATTTCGTTTTACGTACATGCATATGTTTTGCACACTGGCGACCAGCCATATACGATATACATAATACATATGACGTAATGAGTTTACGATTGCACACGATTATGTCATGTTTAACATATATGCCGTAGATCTTTTGGATTTTGGATATCATTATTTCTAATCAATATACTACGTTTGTGTAATTCGATGCTATGTTAACACACTGAACTGATCATTAAACGTACGTACTGGAGTGTCATATGGTGGTATAAAATAATAGTTTTATCGTTGTGCTCTTAATTTATTCAACTCCAGCATTAATATATATCTCACTCGATCGTCCTACCATCCAGTATAGTCACTTGGTTATTAGAATAAGTACATGTAACCCTACTAGTGAACAGTTAACTACTCTATTTAGTAGATATATTAATACGTGAAGCATAGATCTACTCATTTAGAAAACGACATAATAATTATGTGACCATAGCGAAATTATCACGATAGATGCAACAAGGATGTTGTCGTGCACCAATCCGTAAAACAATAGATGACTCAATATCAATAACTTATATGTGGTTGTGACTGGAGAAATGTGGTTTATGGATTCTCGACCAGTGTAGCTCCTAATGAAATATCCCACTCCCGTAGCCTGATAGCTGTATATGTTGCTTGGTATAAACATGACGGATGCTTCATTGGTACAATGGCAAACAGTCTAGATCCTGGTCATACTGTGCCGATGTACAAATTGACCTGGATCTACCGTGACACTGGTCGCAAAGCCCATAAGCCACATTTCTTGCAGCCACATATGAGACACGCCATGTGATTGTGTACCTTTTTGAATTACGGTTACAAAATTTACAATATTTTTCATAAATAAAGTCAAAATTTGACAATATTTTCAGCGGACATGCGGAATATAAATATGATTCGGCATGCACTTGGAACGTTTAGTCAATTTTTGACACCATGTGCGGAAAATATAAAACAATAGTCTTTCATGAAATTACGCAGATGTCCGAAGGTACACAATTACGTGGCGTTTCTCATTCACGTACACCCGAGTATCCAGAGACAATTGTGTACTGGATGGAGAAATGAAAATATCATATGTTGTGTTCACTGGAGAAATGGGGCTTATAGGTTATGTGTCCAGTGTAGCACAGTCTGATAAGTAAACACCATAATGCCTACAACTTATAGTCGTGATCCTTGTCAGGCGCCAGGAGTGCGCGAGAAAATCTGTAGCCGATTTCACCAAAATTGCAAACTATACTAATCTAGCTAAGTATACTTTGAGGGAGTAATCATTTATTTTTCCCGAAATGGATTATTTCATATAGAAGTAACGAATGCATATATTTGATGATTAAAAGTATGCAGAATTATTATACTGAATTTATTACATTATCACAGCCAATTTATACTGAATTTATTACATTATCACAGCCAAAATGGCTGAATAAATTCAGTATAATAAAAATAATTAATTTATCCTTAAATTGAAAATTTCTCCCTCAAAGTGTACGTAGCAAGATATGTATACTTTGCAGTGTTGATGATATAGGCTACATATAGGCTACATGTAGGCTACAGAAGTTGAATATCCACAAATGTGACAATCCAAAGTTCTCCAGTCACCGGTACAGCCATGTTCACTTAAGGAACGTTTGAGAAGGTTGTGCTCGTATGTGTTATGTACGGAGCACAGCGGGAGACATATAATTCTTTTTTTCCAACGAAATAACAATTCGTTCCATCAATTTAACAATTCGTTCCCTCAATTTAACAATTCGTTCCCACGGGTTTATATCGTGGGAACGAATTGTTAATTCGAGGGAACGACTTGTTAAATTGAGGGAATGAATTGTCATTTCTTGGGAACGAATTAATAAAAAAAGATCCATGTCCCTGGCGGGTCTCCATAGTTATGATCCGTATTGCGTTTGCAGATACTTGACAACACTAGGCTTTATCTCTGTCCTACGGAAGCCCATTAGGGCCACTTCACTTTTTTTTATTTCCATTTATTCAAGATCTTTTCTTGAATTTTCAAGCTCTTTACTTGAATTTTCAAGTTCTTTTCTTGAATTTTCGAGACCTTTTTTTGAATTTTCAAGATACTTTCTTGAATTTTCGAGATACTTTCTTGATTTCAATATGTTTTCTTGAATTTTCAAGTTCTTTTTTTGAATTTTCAAGATCTTTTCTTGAAAATTCAAGAAATGATCTGGATAATTCAAGAAAAGAACTTGAAAATAAAACATCTTGAATAAATGGAAATTAAAAAAAAAGTGAAGTGGCCCTAATGGGCTTCCGTACTGTCCTGTAACTTGGTAAACGAAATATCAACTATCCGTTGGTGAACACTATGGGGCATAATGAAAATTATCTTGGATTACCCGATGCAAAGGTAAAATATGAGAAAACAAGCAATAACGTAACGATTAAATGACGTCGATGATATACATTTTCAAATCCATATTAACAACAATGTCAACACTGCATGCACTGTACATATTTAAAGTACAGCCATAGTAAGGCATATCTAGACAATAGTGACATGGCTGTGAGAACGTCAACCGAACACTAGTTATATATTCACTGTATTGGCAATGTCCCTCATTTCCTCAGTATCCATAATTATTAAGAAATACGGATATGTGATGAGGTTTGTCTTCTAAGAAAATGTATCGATACACGATGCTAACACAATGATAATATCACATGTAAATACATGTAAAATGATTGCAGACAATGAATGTAAATGAATATGTATGTCATCTTACACATGCATACTTCAACGGAGCCCCACAGAGGACGTATAATTCTTTTTTTGTATTAATTCGTTCCCACGAAATAGCAATTCGTTCCCTCAATTTAACAATTCGTTCCCACGAATTAACAATTCGTTCCCTCAATTTAACTATTCGTTCTCTCAATTCGTTGTTAATTCGAGGGGACGAATTGTTAAATTGATGGAACGAATTGTTATTTCGTGGGAACGAATTAATAAAAAAAAATCCATGTCCCCTGCGGGGCTCCGTATACTTCCATAATGTTCCGTCATTAATAATGATACACATAATATGTATATATATAAAAGCTATGTTTGACGTAAACGCATGCAGAAGACACAGTCAATGAGATCCATGATCAGCTTGTGTTGTCTAAAATCAGATTTAGGCTAATTATTCGCAATACCTCCTAAAGAATAAATAGCATTCACATAATGATTACTGGGCTTGTGCGAAAAACTAAATAATGACAATGTATTGTTAACATGGTTAACCCTTTCACCCCTAAGTAACTGAATGGGCTGCGATATGTTAATTTTGCAACCAATCCAATCATCGCAAAATGATTTTCAGACTATTCCATTTATAAAAAGGGGGTATTTGTTGTTCTAAAAAATATGAAAATTACTTTCAAACAGTGCAGATCCTGATGAGACGGCTCGTTACGAGCCGGCTCATCTGGATCTGCACTGTTTGCATAAACCGATATAGCGGGCTTTCGAGTTCAAAGGGTTAAAGTGATATATAGTGGGAGAATTCGATGAGTAATTTAACGATCAGGGTTCATCCTTATCGGAATTCCGACTGAAGACATGGTTTGGCCCTTACAGACGTCTTTGGCATTTTGTATGTGACAGTTAAATCTGGTTATACCCCTTATGGGAGTATTACGATTATTCGTAATCCTATTTTAGGGGAAGAGGCCAAGTGACTTTGGCGTGGTATGGACCTGTCGGGTTATTCTAATTTCAGGGCTGAATATATTTTTTCTCGATGTAAATATTCCGTTTTCATTTTGGGATTTGACCCCCAATGCAGCAGGTTAAAACGGGATCGAACCCGTTTCCCCCCGGCCTTACATGACCTTAGCTGTTGATAACCGTTAAACACCAATACACAAACAAACAAAGACATACAGTGATAGGTGATTACATGTTACTACAGAACCAATGTGCATGATCACTGATTACAGCAACAACAACGTCGCCCACTCCAAAGTAAGTATTATTAGATATTTTCCTTAATATGCAACGGATTTTGATGAAATATGGCGCAGCAAACGCGTCTTCATGAGCTGCATTTGGTGGTCTAGGGAATTTGGCAAAGACATATGTTGTAAATTTATGTTAAAAACTTCCTCAACCCTTTGCAGTGTGAAAATGGTTGATGAAGTTTTTAACATACATTTAAATTGCCGCTAAATAATAAGACAACACGCTTGTTAAGCTTATTGAGTGTAAATTCATTAACGGATATAAACGCACCAAGTTCTCAATAGTTTTCATATTGCTTCACCAGTAAATAGCGTCAAATAGCATACATAGTTTGTTTGTTTTTTCACAGAATCACTCTCAAAACCTACCCGCACGCGGACGCTTAACAGAGAAAGAACTTGCCATGGCCTTATTTTCATACGTCAGTTATTGTTGTAATTGACTGCACAACCGATCCGGAACACAGACCAATGAGTAGACACTAATATACAAATCGGTTGGTATATAAGTCTACACTC
Organism: Conchocele bisecta; assembly: GCA_029237695.1. NCBI lineage: Eukaryota > Metazoa > Mollusca > Bivalvia > Lucinida > Thyasiridae > Conchocele > Conchocele bisecta. The sequence goes on along the minus strand of CM055276.1, from coordinate 85,412,942 downwards.
AGATGACACGTTTGCATCTCTACAACACGGTTCTACAGAGTCCCGCAGGGGACATAGATTTTTTTTATTAATTCGTTCCCACGAAATAACAATTCGTTCCCTAGAATTAACAATTCGTTCCCACTAAATGACAAATTTAACAAATCGTTCCTTCGAATTAACAATTCGTTTCCACGATATGACAATTCGTTCATCAATTTAACAATTCGTTCCCACGAATTAACAATTCGTTCCCATGAATTAACAATTCGTTCCCTGAATTTAACAATTCGTTCCTACCAAATAACAATTCGTTCCCACGGGAACGAATTGTTAATTCGTGGGAACGAATGGTTATATCGTGGGAACGAATTGTTAATTAGCGGGAACGAATTGCTAAATTGAGGGAACGAATTGTAATTTCGTGGGAACCAATTGATCATATGTGTTTTAAAGAAATTTAAAGAAATTATGCTATTTTTAGATGGCGGTCATCTTGGATTAAGCCATGACTCATTTTACCAAATCTGAAAATGCTTCACCCAAGGATCTTAACTTACTATGAAGTTTGGCCAACATCGGCCATGTCGTTCCTGAGAAAAAGACGTTAAAAATCTCGAATAAATGGACCTTTTGGCGGCCATCCTGGATGACATAATCATCCGACTCCGACAAATATTGCACCAGAGCAATCGCCTCATCGATATCTTCAAGTTGATATATGACATGAGCATATTCGGGCAAAAATAAAATTTGACCCCAATTTGACCCCACGGGCCACACCCATTTTTAACCCGGGGTCACCATTTTAACACTTTTGAAAGAGCATTCTACATCGATCATTCCTACCAAGTTTCGTCGAAATCCGGCTGGCGGTTCATGAGAAGAAGATTTTTTAAGAATGTGTGCTATTTTTAGACGGCGGCCATCTTAGATTAGCGACGACCTCCATTTTAACAAATCTGAAAATGCTTCACACATGGACCATAACTGTGAAGTTTGGCCACCATGGGTCAAGCGGTTCGTGTGAAGAAGAATTTTGAAATCTCTAATAAAAGAACATTTTGACCTTTCGGCGGCCATCTTGGATGAAATGACCATCCAATTTCGACAAAAAATGTACCAGAGCGATTGCCTCTTTGATACCTTCGATTTGATATAGACATGACCATATTCGGGCCACGCCCATTTCGTCGAAATCCGGCTAGCGGTTCATGAGAAGATTTTTTAAGAATGTATGCCATTTTGGAGTAGTGATGACCTCCATTTTAACAAATCTGAAAATGCTTCACCCATGGACCATACATTTTAAGTTTGGCTATCAGGGGCCAAGCGGTTCATGTGAAGAATAATTTTGAAATCTCTAATAAAAGAACATTTTGACCTTTCGGCGGCCATCTTGGATAACATAACCGTCCGATTTCGAAAAAAAAAAATGCACCAAAGTGATCGCCTCGTTGATATATGACTTGATCATATTCGGTCAAAAATAAAATTTGACCCCAATTTGACCCCACGGGCCACGCCCATTTTTGACCCCGGGGTCACCATTTTCACAATTTTGAAAGAGCATTGCACATCGATCATTCCTACAAAGTTTTGTTGAAATCCGGTTGGCGGTTCTTGATAAGAAGATTTTTTAAGAATTTGTGCTATTTTCAGACGGCGGCCATCTTGGATTACGTATTGACGTCATTTTAACAATTTTGTAATCCCCCTACCTAAGGACCATGACCATGAAGTTTGGTGACTATATGCCCAATTGTTACCCAGGAGAAGACGTTTGAAAATGTTCACGGACGGACGACGACGGACGACGAACACATTGCGGTAACAATAGCTCACATGAGCTTCGCTCAGGTGAGCTAAAAAAAGAACTCTACGTCCCGTGCGGGCTCCGTAGACTTCCTATGTTGTTTGACTAAATTCTCATGCATTCTCGCTGATGGTATTCCTTACTGTTCGGTGGACCTATGGCATCATTCAATAGTTATGACCGTTGCGATTCATAACTGGAGCAGCTCAAGCTAGCTTCTACTTGGCATTATATATACGTGACAAGCTAGGCACAAGTGATGCATCGTACATTGAACGTGCTATTATGACCCAACGCGAAAACGTTATAAGAACTATTGCAGTAACGCCGTTAGTACGGTGATGTTTCTAGTGCTGTTTAAAATACATTCTAATGCACTCTATAAATATCACGCAATCTGATTGGCTGATGGTCATACATTACAGGTATATCATTGTTGATGAACAGTCGCACTTTATTTCAATATGTATTCCTACGCCAGTACTAAGTTTGAGGTCGGTCAATTTACTCTGCAACATAATGACCGACAAAAACATGGTGTAACTCACATAAAATGTCCCAAGTGGTATTCTGGTATTATTGTCAAAGACACAGCTGTCTTGCATCCGAAACGTCCTGGTCCGAAACGTCCTGGTGACCTGGTCCGAAAGATACATGGTCCGAAGCGTACGGCGAAAACATATTGCAAATATCTCCCGGTTGATCACGTTTCATGTGTTGGCAGTAATAGATCGTTCAAACAAACGGAAAGTATGTATCCTGTGTAATCTTGCATCTCAAATGGTTGTATATCACGAATGATTAGACAAGTTATCACAATATTTATCAACCTCAGAAAGTTTGACAGGCAGCCGCCATTGAAATATTGTTGCTAAGAGATCACACTGGAGTGACCTTAAAAGCGCAAAGTAGTAAATAAGGCAATGATAATTCTAACGACACATTTATTAGGTTTGAGGCGGCTTTCAGCCAGCTGCGCCGAAAACTTATTGTATTCGTTGGTTTCTTTTTTTTTATTCAGCCGTTCAGTATACAGCCCAAACCGCTCGTCGGATCGACTTCAAATTTTGCATGCCGATTCGGATCAAGTGTGAGCAGAGACTTAGAGATTTTCAGAAATATCTTAATGCCACTTTCCACGAAACCGGAAGTGACGTCATATTTTCTATAACTTCCTTATTTTCCAACCGATTTCAAAAATTCTTTTTGCATTGTAAAGCTGACAAAATTCTCTATCTCGAACTCCCGGACAGTTCTCGGCTGTCTGGTCAAATAAGAGAGCTATAGGCATTTGAAGTTGAAAAATGTACATACTTTTCAACGATTTTGCCGAATTTTTGCAGAATTTCGGCTGATAACGGGTGGTCTTTACAAACGTTTTCCAATTTGTACAGTAATGTCAGCAACATAATTTCTTGCCAGTGTGATAGGGGAGTGTCAAGCGCATAAAAGATGATAATTTTCAGAGCTCTATTTTGACTACTTCCGGTTCTATTGGATGTCAAAGATGAACGTCTTTTTTTCAAGTTTTCAAAATAGAGCAAACGGATGTGACGTCAGCTTCGTTATTTATCAATAGATTTCAAAAGTTCTTGCTGCGGTCGATATTTCAGTCCTTTAGCTAAAACTTTCCCGCTTTGTGCCCGGCCTATGGTGAAAAACAAACGAAAACTTCACTGGCGGAATATTGCACATATGTAGTTTCCGTTGTATTAGGTGTATTTACAAATGGCGTAAACTGCAATTTAAGGGCGATAACTATCGAAAAATAATCATCCGCTGACTTACGGGCTCCCTCCATCTACACCAAACCGCTCGTCAGATCGACTTCAAATTTTGCATGCCGATTCGGATCAAGTGTGAGCAGAGACTCAGAGATTTTCAGATATCTTTTAATGCTACTTTCCACGAAAACGGAAGTGATGTCATACTTCCTATAACTTCCTTATTTTCCAACCGATTTCAAGAATTCTTTTTGCATTGGAAAGCTGACGAAATTCTCTATCTCAAACTCACTGACAGTTTTCGGCTATCTGCTCAAATAAAAGAGCTATATGCATTTGAAGTTGAAAAATGTACATACTTTTCAACGATTTTGCCGAATTTCGGCTGATAACGGGTGGTCTTTACAAACGTTTTCCAATTTGTACAGTACTGTCAGCAACACAATTTCTTGCCAGGATGATAGGGGAGTGTCAGCCGCATGAAAGATGATAATTTTCAGAGCTATATCTTGACTACTTACGGCTCTATTCGATGTCAAAGATGAACGTATTTTTTCAAGTTTTCAAAATAGAGCAAACGGATGTGACGTCAGCTTCGTTATTTATCATTCGATTTCAATTGTTTTTGCTGTAGTCGATATTTCAGTCCTTTAGCTAAAACTTTGGCTGAGGATCGAACCCGGTATCCCTCGCTCCGAGTCCATCGCTCTACCTCTAAGCTAACGGGCCCCACATCGTTGTGATGATGCGAACACAATAATGTTGGACTGTTCATTCTAAAACTTCAGAAATTCTTTTTGCAACCGATATTTTACACCTTGGGCTAAAGCTTAGTTACACATGAAATCAATGTTTGAGGCTCAAACCGTTGATGCAGCTCAAGCTGCTCTAGTTGGTTTTGTTATTTAAACATAATGAAATCAGCAACATATTGTAAATGTGTTGGAACTATTTTCTTCGTAGAAAATATTATTTGCGTGATCCGTCCGGTATGACCTGCTCAACCAGCTTGCAATCCGGTACGATTTCCCAACTAGACTCGATGAAGTTTGTAAAACAGTAAAGGAGTGCATTAGAAATAGGTTAACCGAAATTACAATACAGTTAACCCTATAAAGACGACTACGTCAAAACAACACTGCACTCCTGAAACATTAGAAACATTTTAAGATTGTTAGTTTGACATAACGCTAGCGCATACAACACATACATATTTATGATTATGCAGCCGATCAGTTTTTCTGCAAGTTTTATTACATGCATGTTAATATAACTGTTATGCAGTGATTTACAACACCGCCGAACAAGTATTGCATGTGGTAAATGGTATTACAAATCTACCAATGAAGACATTTGAAGAAAATTGGTTATTGCTGCTTGTAGTGTTTTGTATGGTTATTGCACAAGAAATGTGAATTTGCATTCTAGACTCCAGGGGCGGATCTGGAGGGGGGTCCACCCCCCCCCCCCGCCCGTTCAGCCACGGAGTCTACATAGATCACAGCTTACCACCAGTTGGAGTCTGAATTTAAATGCCGTAAAACACAGGAAAGTGCATTTCTGGACATCGAGATTTCAAAATTTGTCCTGGGGGCGTGTCCCAGAAACCCTCTAGCATACTCACTGCACTCCGTGGAGCTCGAAAATAGGACACCCCCCTCCCACTCCCGTTTCCCAAATGCTGGATCCGCCCCTGGACTCCACTGTCAAGAATATATCGTACATTTTAACTAGTCATTCGTCGGTGCGGATAATTAGTAACTACAACAGTAGCGGATTTCATCAAAATTGCAAAGTATACTTATCTAGCAATTATAGTATACTTTGAGGGAGTAATCATTTATTTTTCCCGAAATGCATTGTCATATAGAACTAACGACTGCATATATTTGATGATTAAAAGTATGCAGAATTATTATACTGAATTTATTACATTATCACAGCCAAAATGGCTGTGATAATGTAATAAATTCAGTATAATAAAAAATAATAAATTTATCCTTAAATTGAAAATTTCTCCCTCAAATAATACTTCGCTAGATAAGTATACTTTGCAATGTTGGTGAAATATGCTACACTGAGCATCATACAAGTTGCGTACTGATGTACTGATGTACTGATGTACTGATACTGATGTACTGATGTACTGATGTACTGATGTACTGATGTACTGATGTACTGATGTACTGATACTGATGTACTGATGTACTGATGTACTGATGTACATGTACTGATGATGTGTACTGATGTACATGTATGTGTACTGATGTACTGATGTACTGATGTACTGATGTACTGATGTACTGATGTACTGTGTATGTGTATCTGATGTACGATGTATATGTACTGTGTACTGATCTGTGTACTGATGTACTGATGTACTGATGTACTGATGTAGGTACTGAGTGATGTACTGATGTACTGATACTGATGTACTACTATGTATGTGTACTGATGGATGATGTACTGTGTATGATGTACGATGTACTGATGATGATGGAGATGTCTGATCTGATGTACTGATATGATGATGATGTATGATACTGATGTACTGATACTGATGAACTGATCTATGTACTGTGTACGATACTGATGACGTTAGCATTTATCTTAACTGAATACGCACTGAATTACAACGGTGGAAGTACAAAATATGCCAAACAATTATAAAATATTTGTTTTTCAAACTCAGGAATGAAAATGCTCTATTTAAGTTGGACACTGACTTATTTGAGCTGCAACAAAATAAACACTGCTATTTGCACCTCATATAAGTAAATCTTCAACTTTTTCAGCATTTTTATTTGCTAATGTATTCCCTATTTTATATCGAAAAACAAACCACAACGATTCAATAATCCATTTCTAAAAAGTATCATACACATTGAATTTTATCCTTATCTGGAGCACTGAGTCATGACATAGGATAATTAACAGTGTACTGCTGTTCGATAAGCCAAATTTAATATGTGTAACATACCATCCCGCACAACATTGACACATCACGTGAATACGATACCGACATAATGCACAATACTGAAAAGCTCTGACAAACTCGAACAATATTACTTGAGATAGTCACAGATTAAACACTTATAAATGCAATGTGTCTCATAATAGCTGGTATGTGAGGGCCGCTTTACGCACGTGTATAGTCAACATACTTCCCTATATAATTCAATTTCAAAAGTATTTTCAATTGATATACATGTAGTACACGCAAAATACTTAATTCGTCTAGTTTCTATGATGAGCAAACAATATTACACGACTTCCACTATGTCTGTTCTACGCTTTGCTGCCGAAAAACTTTTGACTATTAAAATCACTAAATCGAAAAATTATTTGTGTAGTTACTTTTTCATCAATAACAAAAAAGTCGCCCTCCTAAAAAATTATTTTATGAAATTAACTATTGATTTTATCGCGAAAAATATGATTTTCCTATATGAATTTAACATGGGGGCTAAACATATATGTTTTTAATATTTATTTTTTTTGGACCGATTTTTAAAATCTAACTTGTGTTTTCTTTTTTTACATCATTTCCAAGCTAGGTTTCGGAGTAAATTTCCAAAATATTTCATTTTGGACCCTCCTGGACACCTTGTTAAATTCCCATGAAAAATAATAATATCAATATTTGATTGAATTTCATCAAATAAAAACATTTGGGAGGGTGACCTTTGTGTTATTGATGAAAAAGTATACACATTTAAATACTGTTTAGATGTATTGTGTTTAATAGCCAAAAGTTCGCCGGCAGCAAAACTTGGAACAGACAGTAGTGATAACAAAGGCAGGTGTTGACGGCTTCATGACTATAATTGCCACCGTTCGTTTTCAAGTTCTGTAGCCTATTGCAAAGTACACTTATCTACCAAAGTGTACTTTGAGGGAGTAATCGTTTATTTTTCCCAAAATGCATTATGTCATATCGAATTAACGACTGCATATATTTCATGATTAAAATTATGCGGAATTATTATACTGAATTTATTACATTATCACAGCCAAATTGGCTGTGATAATGTAATAAATTCAGTATAATGACAAGAAACGAGGCAAAGCCACGAAGGCCAGGTTTTTTCCAAACATAGACACTTGTATAACATAATTATACCCACTTCTTGTAGACTAGATGGCCGTGACCTGCATGTCGTGCCTTGGAGCGAGGCATGGACACTAAAAAAATAGATATAGTAGATGGAACAAATTTAACCAAAAATCTTTAACCGGACACACGGACGTACGGACGGACGGACAGACGTATGCCAAAATGCCGAATATATTGCGCGCTTTCCGCAATCGGGCGCGACAATGATGATAAACACCCATATGAAGTATCAAGGTAATGGCTGAAGCAGTTGCAGAGATATAGTACACGAAAAAACTTTAACAAAAAAGTCAAAGTAATTTGACCTTGACATTGGGCACAGGGGCCGCATGGTTGGGGGGTAGAATGAAAATATGGATGATGATAAACACCCATGTGAAATTTCAAGGTAATGGGCGAAGCAGTTGCAGAGATATAGTATAACGAAAAACTTTTAACCAAAAAACTTTAACCAGACGTACGTTAAAAAGTTAACGTTGAAAATGGCTAAGTCAATTACGTAGAAATAATAGGTGAAGGTAAAAAAATGGTCACATGTTGGATAGTTGTATGTGGTTATGAAGCTGTGAAAGTTTGGTGGTCCTAGGTGGTACAGTACCAAAGAAATGGACTTAAACACGAAAACTTAACATTGTAAACGCGAAAAGTTAAACATTGAAAATGGCTAAGTCGACTGCGCGGAGAAAATGGGTCAAGTTCAAAAAAGGTAACATGTTGGATAGTGATATGTGGTGGGAACCCCATTGATTATGAAGCTGTGAAAGTTTGGTGGTCCTAGGTGGTACAGTAACAAAGAAATGGACTCAAACTTAACATTGATTGTGGACGCCGCCCGCCGCCCGCCGCCCGCCGCCGCCCGCCGCCCGCCCGCCCAAAAAAAAAAACCCAAAAAAAAATAAACCTGGCTAAAAATTAATAAATTTATCCTAAAATTGAAAATTTCTCCCTCAAAGTATACTTTGCTAGATAAGTATACTTTGCAACGTTGATGGAATAGGCTACTGTTTATTTGATCTTGACATAAGCGCAGTTTAGTGTACAAACGGTCTTCGCTATTCTTTAGGTACTTTATTTGCCAGTTCGCATACCATGTGATGACATTGCATGTGCTATTTACAAGGCAATGGGGAGGAGTAAATTTCAAAATCAGAAGTGAATATTTACAACAACACAAATATATCTTCAGCTCTGACATTAGAATAACCTGACCTGGTGCCAGGTCCTCGCCACACCAGTAGCCTATTTCACCAACATTGCAAAGTGTACTTCGTTAGCAACGTATACTTTGAAGGAGAAATTTTCAATTTAAGGATAAATTTGTTAATTGTTATTATACTGAATTTATTACATTATCACAGCCATTATGGCTGTGATAATGTAATACATTCAGTATAATAAGTATGCATACTTTTAATCATCAAATATATGCAGTCGTTAGTTCTATATGAAATAATGCATTTCAGGCAAAATAAATGATTATTCCCTCAAAGTATACTTTACTAGATAAGTATATTTTGCAATGTTGGTGAAATCGGCTTAGCCTTAGGCCCTAAATAATAGGAGTATTACTTTTATAATGGGTATAATCTATCACCTACCAGAAAGCCAAAATTGTACGATATAATAGGGTCAAACCAGGGATATCGGAATTCTGTTAAGGATGAAACCCATCGTTAAATTTATCCTTCACCTGCTCCCAACCAACAACCCAACGTCTGAACTGAAGATTGATTGATTGTGGTTATGCCTGTGCAGCACCCATGTCATATACAGACAGGAATGTACTTGTATGGGGGAGAACCAAATGCATTAGCAGTAATTCACTGATTGATTGAATTTGAGTTTTCTATCTGCTACCTATATGTGCATTGACTGAATACATGCTGTTCATTTACATGTAACAGTTGTGCAACTGAATTTAACACTGCTTGTGATTTCATAAACATCTGTTTAGACGGTACGTCTGCCGGGTGTGATTGATTTCCTCTCTTTAATTATGGTTTATGATACGAGACTAGGTACGTACATTTAATGAGCAAAAATGCATTCAAATATATTTTACGGGCATAATGTCAATGACAATCAACACCATATGATAAAAACCACACCCAAAATTAAAATTTATTTAGAATATGTAGAAGTTAACCTATCCGAATAATTTCCATATCGCCAACTGATAGTACTTAAAAATGGTGTATTATCACAGGCATTGTGTGGTATGAACGGCATAAGGCTCTTTAACTCTAAATATAGCACATTCGCCATCATTTCAACCAACGGAAGTGGTATCAGTGTACCTGGTGCCCGGCTCGCTAATTCAGTAATTGTAACACACGAGAAGGCCGGGACCCTGCTGATCCCTCCGGGCCCAAGGTAAATACTCCACTTCCGTTGGATGATGGCGAGTGTCCTACCTTGTATATATTTAATATCGGAGTGAAATTAAAATAAAAGATGCATTTGTCGTTCATACCACACAGTGCCTGTGGTATTTATGTCACAATGACAGGACGAGTAAAGTGAACACAAACTATTTTACTGTCAACATGCTACAATGAAACCTCTCTAAACCGGACACCAAGAAAATACCTGTGATCTTATTTTTGTTGAGTTTCTTGGTTATTTATCTCATGTGATAATCTCTGTTCGTGATCGCATATCACACAACTCTCTCTGAGAATGATCAAATGCCTGATTTACAGTGAAACCTCTCTAAGCCGGACACACTGTCAACGTCCCAGGGTGTCCGGTTTAGAGAGGTTTCACTGTACCTCATTTCCAATTATGCAGAACTTGCAATTTAGATACTTTCAAATTTAAAGTATGGGTCATCCCATTATTTAAGGTAAATAATAATTAACATCAACTTATAAATCTTTGTAACATTTGTATGAAATGCGTTATTTTGGATGCGGTTTTCAACGTTCATCTTATGACCAACACAATACCTGTTTGTTCTTTAACATGAAACCTCATGCACAAATGTAATAGTGGGTGGGGGACTTATAATTAAAGTAATGCATGTTAAAGGTACATGCCCACTCAGTAGGCACAGCAAGTTCTTTATAGGAATTAAATAAGTGTATAATTGTGCCACTATTCCACATGTTCTAAAAATTAAGAGTGCCCGCTATACAGATATAATCATTTAGTAATATTTATTTTACTGATAGTGACTCTCCGGTTATGTGTCACCTGAAAAAAAATTATTTTTAACAGATTATAAAGTATGATCATTGCACATCAATCTATACATACAGAGAATAAATAGTAATTTCCGTTAACATTTTAAGGAAATACGGTTATCGCCCCTGATATAAGTGGAAATTTACGTCTGATATAAAATGTATAATAATGCCAATCAATACGTGGGGTAATGGTGAATGAATGTTTATTTTGCTAGAAACTCTCATATCTACCGAATACACAAAACTATTGGTCTCCCATATTATAACATGGCATGTAAATATATGCATTCATTTTGAGTTACAAATATGGCTGCGACTGGATACCTTGAAATGGGGCTCTCGGATTGTGCGATCAGTGCAGATCCAGATCAGCCTGTGCATCCACAGCCTGATCAGGATCTGTACAGTTCGCCAGTAAATCAATGAAACACCCGTCATGCCTCTAACATTGATCATTATCAGGCTACCTGCTATTATATCAGCCGATACACTGGTCGAAAACCACACAAGCCCAATTTCTCCAGTCAAAGCCACATATAACAGTGGGTACTGTTATCCTGAGATCATTGCTGTAAACCTCGTTAACAACCTTACTGCTTCTTCCACGTTTTCCAGCCTACCGGTAATTCTAATTTAATTTTGGCAAACATAACATTAAAGTATATTTAACCTTAACTCATTCACCCCTAAGTAACTGGAATGTATTGTGATACGTTAATTTTGCAACCAATCTAATCCTCACAAAATGATGTTCAGACTAGTCCATTTAGAATAGAAAAAGGGGTGTTTTTTGCTTTCAAAAATATGAAAATTACTTGCAAAAGTAGTGTTGTTTTTTAATTCATATAAAATACAATATACCCTCCTCCAAAATATGTAAGTGTCGAAATTCTGTCAAATATTGACATTATTGTGGGGGAAATGTTTTTGGGAATTTAAAATGGGCCGAAATGTATGTGGGTGAGAAATGCAAACAAAACCTCGTTCGGTACCTTTGACACCATTTTGTTTAAACAATTTTGGAGAGTGTATGTAACATTTTTATTATTTACGAAAACGTAGTTGTACACGTATACATATGTTGAACTTTATATGTGTGACAAAAGTAGGAAGGCCTGAAATCTGGGAACAGATAGCTGGGGTTTCACTAAACTTCGAACGGCTAAAATGTTCGTAAGTGCAAAATTATGATATTCTATAAATTTCACATTAACAATGTGTTATTGTAAACAATTATTGAATTTACATTTATTGAGCATATGCTGCATATGCAGCCTATGCTCAATACATGTAAATCCATCAATTGAAATTTCCAGTCGAGCGAGTGTACAGTGTGAGCATTCTGTTAATGGGTATTTATCACGTCCACACAGGGCGCTTGTACCGTGAAACACGGTGCCGTGATACATTTTTGATATCCTGTCAATACGACCTGATCACTGCGTATGAATATGTACGGTTGTCATACTAGTCGTTTCACCGATCTTGAGGTTGCGGCTGGGGTTATTTTTTGCATTTTGAAGCTATTTGTAGATGTTGACGGGATAAATAGAATAGTAGGTTAGTGCCGTGAATGGGAAAACATATCTGGCGCGGCACGGAAACGGGATGGGCTCGGCAATCCTCCCCCATCCCGTTTCCTAAGCCTTGCCAGATAGTTTTTCACACTCACGGCACGAACCTACTATTCTCTATATGCTCTTTGTTGATACAGTAGCACACAGTGATACAATTGTTAAGTCAAATCATAAATCGGTGTCTAATAATTACGGTATGTTCAAATATGTAATAATACACTTTTATAAACATTGTGGTCATAATGATAATGCATATAAATGCATGATCAGTATGGCCACAGTGTTTATGCGGCGTATGTGGGTATAGCCTTATAATAACAGATAACTATAAGTGTCTTCGCAAAATACGCCCGGCTTAGTATGTTCAACCCGATCGACCCTACACAAACATTTGTAAACACTGTTTATCCATATGAGCCGGCTTGTAAAAATCTGCATTGTTTGTCAGAAGTTTTCAGATGATTAAAAGGTACATCTTATCTGATTGATGAAAAAGTGCAGACATTATCATGGAACTATCCATGTCGGATATTCGAGTGTGAAAGGGTTAATGTGCACACTGTCCTGACGAGAGCATACACGTGTTTCTATACCAATTGAGAACAGCAGCCTATTTCACCAACATTGCAAAGTATACTTATCTACCAAAGTATACTTTGAGTAATCATTTATTTTTCCCGAAATCGATTATTTCATATAGAACTCACGACTGCATATATTTGATGATAAAAATATGCAGAATTATTATACTGAATTTATTACATTATCACAGCCAAAATTGGCTGTAATAATGTAATAAATTCTGCATAATAAAAATTAATAAATTTATCCTAAAATTTAAAATTTCTCCCTCAAAGTATACTTTGCTAGAAAAGTATACTTTGCAATGTTGGTGAAATAGGCTACAGTTGTTGTTTTGTACCTGAGAAGATGTGTGATATCTCATGAAAAATATTACAAAATACATGCTTAAACAAAACCAAAGCAGGATTCTGTATTTTCAATGAAAATGTCGTCACCTTTCGACGTCATTTACAGAAAACAGCACAGTTTCTGTAAATATTTGTTATGAAAAATCGTACATCGTCTTACGTACAGAATCTGACACATGCTGTGTCTCAATTAAGGTATCAACTCCAACAGTCACAAGGTGTATGAGCACGTGGTACTAACAACAACAACAAGTACCGATTCAAAGTACGTATTATTTTATAGTGTCCTTATTACGTAACGGGTTTTGATGTAATATGGCACATCGAACGCGTCTCGTTAAGCTGCATTTGGTGGTCTCTTTATTTTCGACCAAACTTCTGTCGTTTTTGCGAAGAATCGATTTCCGTGTCTCTGACACGGAAATCGATTCTTCGCAAAAACGACATAAGTCTGTGCTGAACTCCCTGGACGACCAAATACAGCTCACGAAGACGCGCCATATCTCATCAAAGTCCGTTGCATATTAAGGAATATATCAAATAATACTTACTTTGGAGTGGGCGACGTTGTTGTTGTTGTAACCACGTGATCATGCACATTGAGTGATACGAAGTTGATGTCATCCAGTACATTAGTTGCGAATAGTAACTCTTGCAATCTACTACTCCCGTACCGTCCGTAGCTACGGACAATACGTGAGTAGAGTGCAAGAGTTAAACATACATGCCCACTCAGTCAAGAATTGTATAATTGTGTCACTATTCCACCAGTTATAAAAATTACGAGTTCCAGCTATACAGATATCATTATTTAGTAATATTTATTTTACTGATAGTGGGTGACTCGCGGTGGTATCAGGCTATTTTCATATGCAAATGAGGCATATCTTTTAATTATTTATACTAATTAAATGCGTCACATGAAAAAAATAATATTTTCTACATAAAGTATGATCATTGCACATCAATAAATAAATACAGAGAATACATAGCAATGTCCGTTAACATTTTAAGGAAACACGGTTATCGCCCCTGATATCAGTGTGGAGAGTTTCGTCCAATACAAACTGTATAATAATGCCAATCAATACGTGGGGTAATGGTGAATGAATGTTTATTTTGCCAGAAAATGTTTCAGATGATGTATCTGATATAAAAAAAACTTTTTTGCCTACTGAGTGGGCATGTACCTTTAAGAACATCTCCTCGCAACTAGCGGTCCATGGGAGCTGTGAGAGGAGGTCCGTCAGACGATGCCATAACCAGGTAGGTTTGCTTAATCCTCTACGTCTGGCTTCAGCTGCAAGCAAACAACAGCACTGTGTGTTACAGGGGGCCGTTTCACTAAACTTCGTACGACTGAAATGTTCGTTAGTGCATATTTAGAATTCATTAGAAGAAAACACTGTTAATGTGAAGAATACAGATTATCATAATTTTGCACTTACAAACATTTTAATCGTACGTAGTGAATCGGCCCCCTGGTCTGTAGCCGATTTCATCGAAATTGCCAAGTATACTTACCTAGCTAAGTACACTTTGAGGGAGTAATCATATATTTTTCCCGAAATGCATTACATGTATTTCATATAGCACTAACGACTGTATATATTTGATGATCAAAAGTATGCAGTATTATATTACTGAATGTATTACATTATCACAGCCAAAATGGCTGTGATAATGTAATAAATTTAGTGTAATAAAACTTAATAAATTTATACTTAAATTGAACATTTCTCCCTCAAAGTGTAGTTAGCAGCAAGATAAGTATACTTAGCAATGTTGGTGAAATAGGCTACTTGAATCGGTCACGAGGTGTCAACTACTATGTCTGAATGGTCAGAATCGTGCATAATATACGTACTGTCTGTTTCACGAAACCTGCCCAAAATGCTCGGCTATATAAACTGCAGAAACAATAATGTTTTTGATACTATTACATTTTGTCAAAATTTCAGAATGTGCCTACTTTTTATTTCGTGAAATTTGATCCAACAATGACTTAATATTATCAAAACAAGTATTAAATTTGTGTTTTTTGCATTGCTTATATGGCCGTAAAATTTGGGCAGGTTTCGTGAAACAGACAGTATATTACGATTTGGAGTTGGAATTATGATTCTGCATGGTCACGTGCTCAATATAGGGGGTTATTTCTCTGCCGCGCATGATTTGATTTAATTGCGTATGTTACCTGTTGCGATGGGATGTGGGGGAGGGGGTGGTAAATTCCAAAATAAGAACTGATTAGTTACAGACACAATATATATTCGGCCCTGAAATTAGAATAACATAATCTGGTACCAGGTCCACAACACACCAGCTTCACTTAACCCCACTCCCCAAAAGCAATATGATTAGCACTAATTTTGCTATTTTTATAATAATAATGATATTATAATACCGTACATGAATGGAACACAATAGTCACATGAATATCTGAAACATACGATTTGTTCCTATTAAGAAGGTACACTTCATGAAAAATATTAAAAGAAACGGTTATATTTTCTGTAAATGACGTCGAATGTTCCGAAAGTTGAAACTTTCGACGACAATTACGGCAAATATTGTCAAGTTTGTAAATAATTTTCATGAGATATCCCACATCTTCTTAGACAGGTACACAATCACATGGCGGGCCTCATAATTGAGACAGGCCATGTGATTTTGTAACGAAGAACATGTGTGATTTTTTAAGGAACAAAACTACAAAATTTACCATATTTCCCGTAAATGATGTCGAACGCTGACAAAATTTGCATACCAAATTTCGTCACCTTTCGACGTCATTCACAGAAAATATCAGAGTTTATGTAAGTATTTTTTCATGAAACATCGCACATGTTCTTAGGTACAAAATCACATGGCGTGTCTAGGACCTATCATTTCAATGAATTGTTAAAACAGTAGACTTCCATCTAACATCCAATCCAAGCTTACAATACTAAACTGAACGCCTATAATAGTATGATTGCAATTGTCTGATTATCGACAGCCACACAGGTATATCATGAGAGTTGCATATGTGGCACATTTTGTTATGTATACCAGGGGCGATAACCGGGTTTCTTTAAATGTTAACAGAAATTACTATTTATTTCTGGTACCTGTAATATTGAATGTGTCTATGGGGATTTAACAAGGGGAAAGTGTTGTGTTTTTTTGGAAGACAAATTTTCAAAATATAACTTTTGTTTTCTTAGTTAGGTCATTTCCAAATTATCTAGCCAGATTTCTGGGTCAATTTCCAAAATGTTTCGTTTTTCGACACTCCTTGCATCTCGTCCAGATCTTTTCCTCCGTGTTGAATTCCCATAGAGTAAACAGTGTTCGAAATAAAATCTGTATTTTACCAAATTTACGAAATAAAAAGAAGGCTCGAGTTTTGATAAATTTTTAATATCATCCAAAATTTGTTTTTGCATTGTTTATATAACCGAACATTTCGTGAAACAGACAGTAGTGTGCGACGAGTATCTAGAGACCGTAGTTGCGAACAGTAACGCTCGCAATCTTCTCCAGGTTGGTACGGGAGTAGATTGCAAGGGTTATTGCTCACAACTATAGAGACGCCATCGATTTCCATTGGGTATTCCGCGGTGACCGCTGCACGCCGACCCGTTGTATATTATTGGATTTCCATTTATTGAGCATAGGCTGCATATGCAGCATATGCTCAATAAATGTAAATCCATCAAGTGTATATGGTACAACTGGGTACTTTAGTTTACATGGACTCGTAGGTTCCGTTTGTACGGAGCCCCGCAGAGGACAGGGAATATATTGTATTAATTCGTTCCCATGAAATAACAATTCGTTCCCTCGATATAACAATCCGTTCCCTCGAATTAAGAATTCGTTCCCACGATATAACAATTCGTTCCCTCGATATAACAATCCGTAACCTGGAATTAACAATTCATAACATGGAATTAACAATTTGTTCCCACAAAATGAGAGTTCGTTCCCTCATTTTAACAATTCGTTCCCTCGAATTAATAATTCGTTCCCTGGAATTAACAATTCGTTCACACGATATAACAATTCGTTCCCACGAATTAACAACTCATTCCAGTGGGAACGAATTCTTATTGTGTGGGAAAGAATTGTTAAATTAAGGGAACGAATTGTTAATTCGAGGGAAGGAATTGTTAAATTGAGGGAACGAATTGTTATTTCGTGGGAACGAATTAATAAAAAAACAAATTGTACGTCCCATGCGGGGCTCCGTAACGTTGGGTATATTGTTTTATTTATTTATCAATAAAACAATTCCACTTACTACGCATGTGTACAGGTGCTTTCCACACACACTATTCTCAAAGATGACTATGATACAATGTTTATCCCGTCAACACAGTGCGTATGTGCCGTGAAACACGGTGCCGTGAAACATTTTTGATATCCAGTCAATACAATTTTTGCATTTTACAGCCATTTGTAGGTGTTGATGGGATAAATAGAATAGTAGGTTAGTGCCGTGAATGGGGAAAATATCTGGCGCGGCACGGAAACGGGATGTGCTCGGCACAGCCTCGCCCATCCCGTTTCCTGAGCCTTGCCAGATATTTTTTCCCATTCACGGCACTAACCTACTATTCTCTATGTCTGTGACTGGAGAACGAAATGGGGCTTAATAGATCGGTGACCGGTGTACCTCCTGATCAAATAGCACACTCCAGTAGCCCAACTCCGATTATTTATTAGAAGCACGATGTGTGTTTCATTAATGAAATGGCGAGCAGTGCATATCCTGATCAGACTGTGCGGATGCACAGGCTGATCTGGATCTCCATTGGTCGTAAAACCCATACGCCCCATTTCTCCAGTCACAGCCACAAATCTAGGACACAAACAGACACATAGCTACGTAGATCCATGAGATAATTCGTGGTTTGGCTGGATAAATGGGGCTTATGGGATTTGTGAACGCTGCAAGCCCCATTTCTCCAGTCACAGTCACACATTTGTTCACTTAAAGAAGGGTTTTGCTTTGGTCCTTCTTTTTGTAGAAAATGTGTCCAATGTTGGTATGCGATATTATCCCATGGAAAGGCATACACGGTCACTGTTATATTTAATACTGCTGGTAGTACATAGACACCTGACTGTATTTACATTGACAAATATGTTGTTAGTAACGGACGTTGATTGATACAAAATTACAAGACAGTCAAGTGACACTATAAAACAATTAAAGTAAAAGAACAACATTGCACGTGTGATTGGTTACACTGGTGTTGTTCTTATTTTGGCATGGTCTGTACCAGGAGTGTTCATACAAACTGACACATTGGTGTTGTTCTTATTTTGGCATGGTCTGTGCCAGGGTGTTCATACAAACTGACATTGGTGTTCTTATTGCATGTCTGTGCCAGGGTGTTCATACAAACTGACACATTGGTGTTGTTCTTATATTGGCATGGTCTGTGCCAGGAGTGTTCATACAAACTGACACATTGGTGTTGTTCTTATATTGGCATGGTCTGTGCCAGGAGTGTTCATACAAACTGACACATTGCAGGAATTTACACTGTACATGTAATATCTATCTAGCTGTTAATTTAACACAATAATCACAAAAAGTGGCAAAATGTGAACATGTGTCTAAATATACAGCAGGACATAACACCTAACATAGAGTACAGGGGCTCGTTTCACTAAACTTCGTACGACTAAAATGTTCGTAAGTGCAAAATTATGATAGTCTGTAACTTTCACATTAACACAGTGTTCTTGTACATAAGTGTTGGATTTACATTTATTGAGCATAGGCTGCATATGCAGACTATGCTCTATAAATGTAAATCCATCAATTGAAATTTGCAGACGATTCTAAATTTGCGCTTACGAACATTTTAGTCGTACGAAGTTTAGTGAAACGTCCCCCAGGTAACCGACATATAACATCATCTGATGTTATAGTTAATATAATACATACTTCTACCAGAACATGCTGTGATAGGATATGTTCCGTCACCTGTGCCATAGAGTGCGTTACATGTAGCCACATTCACAGGTAGACCTTAGTGCACCAACATTACTTAAATGCTATTAATGCATGTGTTATATCAGTTTAGTTTACTTCTGCATGAGTACGCACCTACATTATGTTAATTAATGTATTATGTCAACCGAGGTCCTACGGGTTAGGGGCCCTAGGTAGATGCGAGCAGATCTACACTGTCTTCATGACATTCATTCATGTACTTGCACTTGTCAGAGGAGGTCTACTGTCTGTTTCATGAAACCTGCCCAATTTGTACGGCTATATAAATAATGCAAACACAATATATATGTTGATAATATTAAATTATAGCAAAATATAAGAATAAGCATACTTTTTATTTCGTGAAATTTGGTCCAATATTGATTTTATTGCGTAAAAACAATTTACACCCTTCTAATTTCAGAAATAGAGGACGATGTAACTTTTGTTTTCTTAGTTAAGTCATTTCCAAGCTATCTAGCTAGATTTCAGAATCAATTTCCAAAATGTTTTGTTTTTCGATTCCTCCTCCAGGTTCTCCACCTATTTTTTCCCCCAAGTTAAATTCTCATAGAGAACTAATATTTCGCAATAAAATCTATATTTGACCAAATTTCACAAAATAAAAAGAAGGCTCATTCTTAAATTTTGATAAAATTTAATAATATCGAAACAAATATTGTTTTAGCATTGTTTATATGACGGCGAAATTTGGCAGGATTCGTGAAACAGACGTAGTGAACGTGTTAGTCGTACTATATTACCCACAGGACGAAAACTAATGGACAAGAAGCTACAAATGTGTTTTTAAAAAAAAGTCCCCCATGCTACGGAACACCGCAGGGGACGTACAACTATTTTTTTTATTAATTTGTTCCCACGAATTAAAAATTCGTTCCCTCAATTTAACCATTCCTTCCCACGAAATAACAATTCGTTCCCGTGTGGCTATTGAGGGAACAAATTGAGGGAACGAATTGTTATTTAGTGGGAACGTAATTAATAAAAAAATAATCCATGTCCCCTGCGGGGCTCCGTACCATGCCATCAAACTGTAGGTAAATATAAGTCATGATGTTTTGCTGAAACAGACAGTCGTAGAGGTTAGTGGCTACAAAGTCCGGCTAACCCGATTTGTTTGCAATTTCGATCGACTTACATGTGATAAATTGGGATTACGGGCATTGTATCCAGTGTAGCTCCAGATCAACCTGTGCATTCCCACAGTCTGATCATGATCTACACTGTTCCCCATTTCATCAATGAAACGCCCGGCATGCTGGCGGCAAGCAATATACATCGTTAGCAGGCTACATAAGTATGTTATTTGACCAGGAGTTACACCGGTCACAAAACCCATAAGCCAGATATTCTCCAGTCACAGCCACATGTGTCATGTAAGTCGTCCTGTCAGACAGCCATAACATTCAGGTTCGTGCGTCCATCGAGGTAGACACACCAGGGGCCCGTTTCACTAAACTTCGTACGACTAAAATGTTCGTAACTGCAAACTTATGATAGTCTGCACATTTCACATTAACAATGTTTTATTGCAAATAATTATTGATTACGTTTATTGAGCCTAAGTTGCATTTGAAATTTCCAGACGATCCTAAATTTGAACTTACGAACATTTTAGTCGTACGAGGTTTAGTGAAACGGGCCCCATCTGGTTAGTACACACACTGGTGCTGTACTGCCCCCCCCCCCCCCCCCCCCCCCACGGCGTAAAATGTTTCACGCGAAAAATGCACGAGTTTCCTGACGCCATGCGACTCAGTTCTACGTTGTTGTTTTAAGCACGTGATCATGCACCTTGTGAATGGAAATTAGCCAGTGATCCGGCGCCTATTTCGACGTGAAACATTTTACGACGGAGCGGAGTGCAGCACCAGTGCCACAAGCCACATGCACAGTGCTGCCCAGTATCGATACATTACATGTACAAGGACCATACGATTATATACCTTTATAGACGGGTTATTTGTGTCTGTAATAATATGGTACGTTTAGGAAGCATGTGCAATTTGAATAAAGGGGTCAGTGGAAGAAGGGAGATATGCCCCTTATGGATTAAGACCCATTCAAATGAACTTTCAAATGAAGACGTCAGTGGAAGAATGGAGCTATGACCGTTAATGACTTAGACCCATTCTGCTGACCGCTTCAAATGACAATACAAGTATGTCAGGCCGACATCTGAGACAATGTACCTTACAATATTCTGAATAGTCTT
Source organism: Conchocele bisecta (assembly GCA_029237695.1). Lineage (NCBI taxonomy): Eukaryota > Metazoa > Mollusca > Bivalvia > Lucinida > Thyasiridae > Conchocele > Conchocele bisecta. The sequence goes on along the minus strand of CM055276.1, from coordinate 85,391,378 downwards.
AGGTATATGTTCGCTTTCACATTCACTGGGTATATAGGGCTAGAACATAATCTTTCTGCTGCTCGCAGTGAGTCAGTGACCGAATGGCGAGCAACGTATACACTGGATCACATATGAAACAAGCCATGTTGTTTTGTAACTTCGGACATCTGCGTAATTTCATTAAACACGTTTACAAAATTTACAATATGTTTCACAAATAAAGTCAAAAGTTTACAACATTCTCAGAGTACATGCGGAATATTATTCCGCATGTACTCAGAGAGGTTTTTGTCAACTTTTGACGCCATTTACGGAATATATTGTAAATTTATTAAAGGTATTTCATGAAATTACGCAGATGTCCGAAGGTACAAAATCACATGGCGAGTCTCATATATCGTAAGGTACGGTTTGCCAGATAGCGTCCCAATGGCAATAGACGTATGTATGGGTGATCTTACAGTATATTACATTGTGCATACATGTATATACAAGTGTGGTATGTTCCTAAACAGCTGTTGTACGTGAATATAATCATGATAATAGCTTCACTGTTTACAGAACCGTGGAAAATACACATTTACAAATTGATCAGTAACTTAACCCTTAGAATGCTGGGAACGAAAATTGTCGTCTGTTGTTGTTTTATATTTTGCCTTTTTTTTATAAAAACATGGTTTGTCTGCACCTTATAATTATTTGGAAATGATTCTAAGATGCGGTCAAAGCATGTTTTGATGAGAAAAAATGGAAAATAAAGATAAACATTTTAATTCAGCTGGGCAAGGTTTAAAAACAACTGTGTATATATAAGGGTATGCTGTACGAAGTTATATTTATATTGTCCCGGTGGCAAGGGCTTCAACATACATTGTATATGTATCGACATAATCGCCGCTCCGCTCAGTGTGAACTACCAGTGGCAAGTATAGGCAGTACAATTAGTTTTCATTCTTGAGATCACGGATGATTTCTGTGTTTCTCAATAAGATAACCAAATCACAGGTGGAAGACTCGGACCTATGACACGAAAAAAATGCCTATTAAAAAAAATCCCATTACCCCACCCACTTGGTCTCGTACAGTACTATACGTTAATTCAAGGTGAGCATAAATAGCGCTATTATAGAAAGAGCCCTCTTTTTTCCGGCTCGCACAAACACAATAAACATCGATTAAATGTATGAAATATGTCTCTGGCAATCGATAAAGGTATTAGGTGTGTGAATATACTCACTTCAAATCGCTGTTTCAAGTATTTATTGAGTTATTCGCGTTTTGATTACCCCATCCAAAGCGAAAGTTGCGTGTACGAAAGAATCTCACACAGAATCGGAGGCCGTCCGGCTTGATTATCGGTCATATTTGGCCGATAGCTGATCGCCAGCTCAAACTAAAGTCGTGCACCATGATCATATACATTAGAGACTCCAACCATACAAAGTTCGTCCAATTGTGATCGTTCGCCGATCTAAAAAACACTTTTTTCTAATTGTATTGACTTTCTTTCATGATTCGCGTACTATCAGATTATGTCTTCCGGAAACCCTGAAAAGGGAAAGTCCTCGCGTCTATTTTTAGGTTTAACCAATCAGAGATGTTCTTACATAGACGCTTCGGTGGTTGTATTATGGAAGATAGTGCATTGACCCAGTTCCAGATAATGAACGAAATTATAGAAAAAAGTGTTTTTTTGATCGGCGAACGATCACAATTGGACGAACTTTGTATGGTTGGAGTCTCTAATGTATATGATGTTAAATGCTAGATTATGTTCGCTGTATGAGTGTAGTGTATTAATCATTGAACGCGTTTTCTATAGCATACTTATTACACTAGTGCAGAATAACACACTGAATTATTACATTATGAAAACCATTGTTATATAATAAAACAGAAGAAAGTTTAATTTAGACCAAATCGTTAACTTGTGATCATATTTGTTTCACGTCTTTACAAATGCAATCAATGTAATAACAGTACTGTCTATGTCACGAAACCTGCCCACATGTTACGGCTATGTAAACATGCAACTTTGAAAACAATTTTTGATAATATTAAATTGTATCGAAATTTAAGAAAGAGCCTTCTTTTTAGTTCATACATTTGAGGTCAAATATTGATTTTATTACGAAAATTTGGAGGAGGAGCTGGGGGAGGAGTCAGAAAAAAGAAAAATATGGAAGTTGACCGAAACTTGGATAGATAGCTTGGAAATGATCTAACTAAGAAAACAAATGTTACATTTTGAAACTTTCCCCATGTTAAAGCCCCATTGACATCAATGGTATTTAACATGGGGACATCGTTTTGGGCAGGTTTCTACAGTATTGATGATTGGTAAGCTCTGCTTAAATTGTCAATATGTACAGAGAAAGGTGGGTGCAAATGTGGCTGTCACTGGAGAGATGGGGCTTACGGGATTTGTGACCAGCGTAACTACTCAACCAAATAGCAGGCTCCTGTAGCCTGATAACGATCGCGGGTTAGAAGTATGACCTGTGTTTCCTTGATATACATGTAATGGCGATCAGTGAAGATCCTGAGCAGACTGTGCGGATGCTCTGCTCTGGATGTACACCGATCGCAAAACCCATAAGCCCAATTTCTCCAGTCAGTGCCACAGATATTCATAAAAAGGCTTACCTCTCCGTTTGTGGCCGCTTCAATCAAGTCAGAAATATCATCAAGCTTCAGCTGCTTCGCGCGCTCCAGCAGTGACGTCATCGAGTGGCCGCACTCCATCATTGCACACAAAGGGTTGTTTGGATCGCAAGTGTTGTACTGTAATAATTGTTTCAGTTAAACCTCTCTAAACCTGACACCCACGTGACACAATGCTGATTAGTTGTGATATGCCCCCTGTTATTTATTTCTGATAATAAGTATTCATCAATGTGTATACACACCATCGCCTGTGTTTATCTTTCCAAAATGTGTTGATTGGTTTATTGCACAATACTTGAACATACAGTGGGGTCAGCGTGTAATTGCACACACGAACGAACACGACAGGTTGGTTCCAACCTGTCGTGTTCGTTCGTGTGTGCACTTACACGCTGACCCCACTGTATGTGCTTGAAATGAAACAGCTTGGTTGGTTGAGACTGAGCTGTATTATCAGCACAACGTTTATACTCTGGGCGAGAATAACACAGGCGGTTATGTAAGTTGTTTCCCCTGGATAGATACATGATCAGCAAAGTTTCTAACTGTTACTACTATACATCTATATTCGCAGGGTGACCTTTAGTCAGTTTGTCTTTTGCAGTGTACTTGAGAATACTTGGAGAAATTTATAACAACAGGTAACACAATTGGCCCAAATCGTTTGTGCCCAATGTGACCTAGATAAGTCCGAACATCCACCAGGTGATCAGGATACGACACCACAATTGGGTCATGAGCTTTACTTCTTACTCTAGGATACACTTATGTTCACATATTCCAGAGGACAGTTTCAACTAATCAATTTAATTTCGGGGAAGAAAAAGCACGAAATCACTTATTGAAATACTTTCTTTCTTTGGCACAGATTGAAGCGTAATCGTGATGCTTAATGTCGGTGGGGGGGTGGTCAAGGAGTACCCGGTGGGCACCAGCTTGTCCGCTCTGGCGACCGTCATACTATATCACATACTGACCCGGTCGAGCTTCGAACCCGGGTTCCATTGGTGAGAAGGGGCTCATTACCAATTGCGTTAACTCAACTGGACAACCTAATTACGGATACCAGTTACTGTATTGACGTCAAGTCACGTGTCGCACACCTGTTTGTTGATGTTGATGCTGAAGCCATTGTTGATGAGGAAGCGAGCAATCTCCAGTTGTCGCCCGTCCAGGCAGTCGAAGAGGGCGTTGCTGTTACAGTAGCTTCTCAGGTAACCATAGTTTCGGAGGTCACGCACGAGGCTCTGCACAGTGTCCATGTCCCCGCTCTGTAATAAACAGAGAATGGTAATAATAATAAAATACTATATGCATGACTATGCATGTGGTAGACACTGGAAAGAATATTTTCTAATTAGACGAATGTGTCTTATTACATAAAGCTGCCCAAATTTTATCAAAATTTAAGAATGAGCCTTCTTTTTATTTTGTGAAATTTGGTCCAATATTGATTTTATTACGAAAAAAACAATTTCCCAATGGGGATTTTTTTATAATTTCAGAAATACTGGACCGATTTTCAAATTTTAACTTTCGTTTTCTTAATTAGATCATTTCCAAGCTATCTAGCAGGTTTCGGAGTCAATTTCCAATTTATTTTGTGTTATTACCCCTCATGCAGCTTCTCCAGCATCCCCCCATATTAAATTCCCATAGAGAAATCATTTTTCAAAATAAAATCTATTTTTTTACCAAATTTCACGAAAGAAAAACAAGGCTCGTTCTTAAATTTTGATATAATTTAATATTAAAAAATAGCGTTTTTACATTGTTTATATAGCCGTACAATTTGGACAGCTTTCGTGAAACAGACAGTAGTTGCGGGCAATAACTCTGTAACACTTCCGTACCGCCCTTAGTAGAGATTTCCAGAGTTGCTTCCCTCAACTCGAGTGTTATCAACAGGTGGGGTATATCTAAATGCCACTCATGCCGTTATGCGGATGGAGTCCATACGAAAGTAACATTGGGTTCGAATATATTTCCTTTATAAGTGTACTGTAAGTATAAATATATATGAATGTGCAGAGCTCCTGGTAGCCAGTTGATGCCTGCAGTGATTTGTTTCCTCTATCTGCATGTTTGCAGTTATATGGTCAAAGTTAAGGGTCAGAAGTAATTTTGCATCTACTTTCATAAACACTGTTTCTACTATTTAATTAACATTTCAAATGATAAACAATTAGCTTACAAATGATCTATTTCAGCAGTATTATCAAAGTTAATTGTCAAATCTATGAACAAATGCAACAATCAAAGTGAATGACTTAGAGTCAGATATGAACAATCGAGTTTAGGAGTCGAATCCTTATTGTGAGTTATGAGTAGCCGATTTCATAAACATTGCAAAGTATACTTATCTAGCAAAGTATTCTTTGAGGGAGAAATCATTTATATTTTCCGAAATGCATTATTTCATATAGAACTAACAACTGCATATATTTGATGATTAAAAATATGCAGAATTATTATACGGAATGCATTACATTATCACAGCCAAAATGGCTGTGATAATGTAATAAATTCAGTATAATAAACATTAATAAATTTATCCTAAAATTGAAAATTTCTCCCTTAAAGTATACTTTGCTAGAAAAGTATACTTTGCAATTTTGATGAAATCAGCTATAGGAGCTCTGGTGTGGCCTTTTCCATGGAATATTATGTCATCGTTAATCTCTTACGTTTATTGCACGTTTAAATTTCGTCTCGAAGTTCGACTCGGACAGAAATACGTTGAAGCTGAAATTGCGCAGCTCCTGTTGGAGACGAGTACGCTGCTCGTTACCGCACACCTCCCGCGAGTGGTCCCGTCCCGTCCGCCCAAACTGCAATGGACAGACATGTCACAAATGGGTCCTAGTCGTGTAGTGATAGCTGGGTACGGTTTGGCAATGCCTAGTGGTTTGCTGCCAAACACAGGCAAGCATGAGCAGATAATATTTATGGAAGCGTCCTGGTGCCAATGCTAAAATACTTATCTTCTAATTAGGAGATAGTTAGTATCTCCTAATTAGGACTTAGTATCTCCTAATTAGGACTTAGTATATCATAATTATGACTTACTATCTCATAACTAGGAGATACAACTGTTTCCAAAATTTACATAGATAGTAAGTCCTAATTAGGATATAGTAAGTCATAATTAGGAGACAGTAAGTCATAATTAGGATATACTAATTACTAATTAGGAGATAAACATATTTTAGCATTGGCACCAGGACGCTTCCATAAATGTATCCATAAATCATAAGCCAAATACAAATACTCCAACGAGCATATACATGTATAGTGGAACGTCGCTAAACCGGACATGCAGGTAGTCTCTGTGTCCTTAATTGTACCGATGTCATTGTCAACTATCTCTGATATTAACGCCTGTTCAAGTACACAAAGCACACCCGCATGCTTTGGCAAGGTTGTATGTCTGATTTAAAGTGGAATATCTCTAAACCGGACACCCTGGGGACGGTGTCCGATTTAGAGAGGTTCCACTGAACATGTACATGTTCGTTGGAATACTTGGTACATAATGTTTGCGTTTGGCTGATTGTCGTGAGCAGTCTGCTATGTTATATAGTTCCTTGTTGAAATGAGGTGTCTGACTTGCTACGTAACAATTCAAAATGCATTCATGGTTACTCAGTTGTGTTTTATGGATAACAAATAAACTACTGTCTGTTCCACGTTTTGCGACGAGCTTTTGGCTATTAAACACATTAAATATAAAAAATATTTAAATGTAAGTATTTTTCATCAGTAACAAAAAAGTCAACTTCCCCACTTTTTTTTATTTGATGAAATTCCATCAAATATTGATTGTATTGCTAATAAAACGAATTACGATTTTGTTATTGATGAAAAAGTACATACATTTAAATAATTCTTAATGATTTAATGTGTGTAATTGCCAAAAGTTCGTAGGCAGCAAAACGTGGAACAGACAGTAATTAATTAGGTCACTGGTGACGTATGTAACATGAATATGTGCGGTTGTCATACTAGTGATTTTGACGATGCGGCTGGGGTTATTATTTGCCTTTTAAAGCTATGTATAGGTGTATACGGGATAACTAGAAGAGTAGGTTAATGGCGTGAATGGGAAAAATATCTGGCGCGGCACAGAAACGGGATCGGCTCGGCAGAGCCTCGCCCATCCCGCTTCCTAAGCCTTGTCATATACTTTTTCCCATTCACGGCACTAACCTACTATTCTCTACAAGCCTCATTTCTCCATTCACAGCCACAAATATGGGATCCATTTGTCGCTCGAACAATCCTACAAGGAATGACCTACTTACAGCATCTATTAGTCTGGGGTCAGCCCCAGCCTCGGTCAACTGCTTCAGTACTTCCGGGTCGTCCATGAACAGGTGCGCGTAGTGGAGCGGCGTCCGATCCATCTACAACAGCAACAACAACAACAACAGTGATTGCGACATGCCATGGCCAGTTATTCTGCCCCGTGCAGTTCATGAGCACACGTACGTGAACCCTGTAAAACATTGTTAGCATCCACTCGTCGACAGGCAGAATGGGATATAGCGAGAGTCACTGTACGTGCGTTAGTCACGTTAGTAACACAATTCATTTCTTAATAATTTGGCTTAATTAATCACTCCTCCATTGAAATAATATCTGACCATCATGTGTGTCTACGGATGGTGCTTTGTTTCGCATAAACACAATATCTGAATACCCAAGGTCAATGTCATTGAGGATATATGTTCTCCATGTTAGGAAAGCAAATGGGTTCAATATTATTTTCTCTCAATAACTACTTAACCACTTCACCAATTTTCATTATATTTGGCCGCACTGTATTTCTCGAGATGGTGCGTTGTTTCGCGTTAACCACACATCTGAACACCCGAGGTCAAGGTCACTGATACTTTACGTTCATATTAGTATCAAGGTTGCTACTGTGGGGGGATGGGCAAAGTAATAATTACGCCCTTGTTGCTATATGTTTTGTGACTCAACGGCGAACACACATTACTATAGAGTATAGTTTGGAAACCACATGTTAGTCATTGACACGTCCGTCTGTGTGGTACTGTGCGCGGGGTCTAATTATCACATGTACCGTAACGCATGGGTGACAACCACAACATTTGAGCGTAGCCCCTTCAAACATACAGAGCATTTATAAAGCAATATGTAGATCCAGATCAGTTGTGAACGGTAACTCTTGAACGGGAGTACATTGCAAGAGTTACCGTTCGCAACAAGCTACGGACGGTACGGGAGTAAATTTCAAGAGTTACCAAACAAGATCCATATGAGATGGCTTGCAACAAGCCGTCTCATCAGTATCTGCAGTGTTTGTGAATATGTTTCAGTTATTTTTCTAAAAACAATATACGTTATCTGATTAATGGAACATTCCAAAAATGAGCATGGAACTACCAATGATACACAGTTAGTGGTGAATTGGTTAAGATCCTTCTAACGAGCTATCAGGGGACTCTAGGATCCGTTTCACTAAACTTCGTACAATAAAATATTCGTACAACGATATTTGTTTTAATTCACTTCACACATCAACAAGGTTCAATAGTATTCCCATTTCCCACCTACATTTCCCACCTTACATTTTCCACCTACCAATTTCCACCCTACCAACCTACATTTTCCCACCTACATTTCCCACCAACATTTCACCTTACCCATTTCCACCTACATTTCCCACCTACCAACCTACATTTCCCACCTACATTTTCCAAACCTACATTTCCGACACCTACATTTCCCACCTACATTTACCACCTACATTTCCCACACCTACATTTCCCACACCTACATACATTTCCCACACCCCACATTTCCCACACCCACATTTCCCACCTACATTTCCCACCTACATTTCCCACCTACATTTCCCATTTCCCACCTACATTTCTTACCTACATTTCCCATCTACATTTCCCACACCTACATTTCCCACACCTACATTACCCACACCTACACTTCCCACCTACATTTCACCTACATTTCCCACACCTACATTTCCCACACCTACTTTTCCCACACCTACATTTCCCACACCTACACTTCCAACCTACATTTCCACCTACATTTCCCACACTTACATTTCCAACCTACATTTCCCACACTTACATTTCCAACCTACATTTCCCACCTACATTTCCAAATATTTCCCAAATTCAACTGATAATGCGAACATTTTAGTTTTGCACTTACGAGCTTCTGAGTCTTACGAAGTTTAGTGAAACGGGCCCCTGGGGGGTCACTAAGCTCCGTACGACTACGATGTTCAATTGGCATTTAGAATAACATTTAGACTGATGCGATGTCAATAAAAATGTAGTGAATGTGTTCAAATGTACAGATGTGCACATGTAGAAAATGGTTAGTTAGCCACGCTAATGAGAACAACAAAATAATAAAAGTATTCCTACGAACCACGGGCCCCTGGTATTTGTGTCCGTGTTGTATACATACACTGTCCCGTGAGTTGACAAGCGCGGGGAACTCCTGTATGACGAAGCGGACCATATCTTCCCGCTGTTTCAGCAAGGTCCGATGTAGCACGGAGCGACCGCATCGATCGCGAATGTCCCCGTACCGCCTACATGAGAGCAGCGCGTGCAGATCCGCCGTACATCCGTCCTCGATCGCCTGGAATATCCGCTGAACGTACGCCTGCAAGGACGAGCACGGCCATGTGATTATCACAGGTTGTAAAATGGACTAAGATCTGTAAATGTGGTTATACCTGGAGAAATGGGGCTTATGGGTTTTGCGACGAGTACAGATCCAGATCAGCATGTGCATCAGCACAGGCTGATCAAGATCTGTAATGTTCGCCATTTCATCAATGAAACATCGTCATGCTAGTAACAAGACATCGTTATCAGGCTACACGAAAGTGCTATTTGATCAGGAGCTACACTGGTCACAAATTCCATAAGGCCCATTTCTCCAGTCACAGCCACAAAATTGATTTGGATTTTCAGAGTTACTACCTGATATAGGGACTGAGATTACGCCAATGTAGCTCCTGACCGAAAGTACACCCCTGTAATCTGATAATAATAAATATTGCTTGTTAGAAGCATGACAGGTGTTTCAATGATGGAGTGGTACAGATCCTATCTACACTGGTCGCAAACCCATAAACCCCATTTCTCCAGTCACACACACACACATGCGTATCTAAAAGTATCAGTAAATGAAACAAGAGGGCCATGATGGCCCTAATTCGCTCACCTGACTCCATGAACACCAGAGGAGAATGTGACATGTGTTTTAAAGAAATTGTGCTATTTTTAGATGGCGGTCATCTTGGATTAAGCGATGACTCTCATTTTACCAAATCTGAAAATGCTTCACCCAAGGATCTTAACTTACTATGAAGTTTGGCCAGCATCGGCCATGTGATTCCTGAGAAAAATACGTTCAAAATCTCGAATAAATGGACCTTTTGGCGGCCATCATGGATGACATAATCATCAGATTCCGACAAATATTGCACCAGAGCAATCGTCTCATCGATACCTTCAATTTGATATATGACATGAGCATATTCGGTCAAAAATAAAATTTGACCCCACGGGCCACGCCCATTTTTGACCTCGGGGTCACCATTTTAACACCTTTGAAAGAGCATTCTACATCGATCATTCCTACCAAGTTTCGTCGAAATCCGGCTGGCGGTTCATGAGAAGAATATTTTTTAATAATTCCTGCTATTTTTAGACGGCGGCCATTTTGGATTGGCGACGACCTCCGTTTTAACAAATCTGAAAAGGCTTCACCCATGGACCATAACTGTGAAGTTTGGCCACCATGGGCCAAGCGGTTCGTGTGAAGAAGAATTTTGAAATCTCTAATAAAAAAACAACCTTTTGACCTTTCGGCGGCCATCTTGGATGACATGACCATCCAATTTCGACAAAAAAAAATGTACCAGAGTGATCGCCTCGTTGATACCTTCGATTTGATATAGACATGACCATATTCGGTCAAAAATAATATTTGACCCCAATTTGACCCCACGGGCCACACCCATTTTTGACCCGGGGGTCACCATTTTAACAACTTTGAAATAGCATTGTACATCGATCATTCCTACCAAGTTTCGTCAAAATCCGGCTGGCGGTTCATGAGAAGAAGATTTATTAAGAATGTATGCTATTTTTAGACGGCGGCCATCTTGGATTAGCGATGACCTCTATTTTAACAAATCTGAAAAGGCTTCAAACATGGACCATAACCTTTAAGTTTGGCTTCCATGGGCCAAGCGGTTCATGTGAAGAAGAATTTTGAAATCTCTAAAAAAAGAACGACCTTCTGACATTTCGGCGGTCATCTTGGATGACATAACCATCCGATTTCGACAAAAAGTCCACCAGAGTGATCGCCTCGTTGATACCTTCAATTTGATATATGACATGACCATATTCGGTCAAAAATAATTGTTGACCCCGGGATCACCATTTTAACAACTTTGAAAGAACATTGTACGTCGATCATTCCTACCAAGTTTTGTCGAAATCCGGTTGGCGGTTCTTGAGAAGAAGATTTTTGAAGAATTTGTGCTATGTTTAGACGGCGGCCATCTTGGATTACGTAATGACGTCATTTTAACAATTTTGTAATCCCCATACCCAAGGACCATGACCATGAAGATTGGTGACTATAGGCCCAATGGTTACCGAGGACAAGACGTTTGAAAATGTTCACGGACAACGGACGACGACAGACGACGACAGCGGACGACGACGACGGACACATTGCGGTAACAATAGCTCACATGAGCTTCGCTCAGGTGAGCTAAAAAGATAAGATAAACAAATATTGTTGCGCTCTGTTGTAAGAAAATATTACAAAACACTATTCTTATTACATGGAGTGAAAAAACATTACATCTTTTTTTTTCACTTATTTAATTTATTCGATTCGGCTCATATTTAAGGGTGGGAATTGGCTCCATACCTGAATTTATATCTATTTACTGCATTTATAGACGTTGCTCCATTACTTCAACCTGTAGTGTTTATACAAGGAACATTCACAAAGTTAAAGGTGACTCGACACACCGGAACTAAAGATGCTTATGCATTGTTTTAATTTTACCAATTTAGCCTCTGGAAGTTAGCCCTCTATGCGGGCTAACCTGCGTGCTACTGTTAGTAATTTATTATGTTGTATACAGTAGAACCTCCATACCGGACACCCAGCAAACATAGGTAAGTTTAATTTTGATGGATGTCATTGTCACTTTCCCCGATTATAACGCATGTTCATGATCGTAAAGTACACATGCATGTCTTGGAGTGCGCATCCGCCAGAATTACAGGAACATCTCTAAGCCGGACACCCTGGGGACCGATTTAGAGAGGTTCCATTGTATCATGAATATTCATTCGTAACTAGTAACTAGAGCAATACAACATGTTCAAAGTAAACATGAGAATGAATTTCAAATAAAATGTTCGCAATACCTCATGCTATTATGCAGTACCGGGGCCCGTTTCACTAAACTTCGTACAAGTAAATGTTCGTAAGTGCAAATTTAGGATTGTCTGGAAATTTATATGGCTGGATTTACATTTATAGAGCCTAGGCTGCCTCTGCTCAATAAATGTAAATCCAATAAGTGTTTACAAGAAAACATTGTTAGTGTGAAATGTGCAGACTATCATAATTTTGCACTTACGAACATTTTAGTCGTACGAAGTTTAGTGAAACGCGCCCCCGATGTGTTTTGTCAATTGTGCGACCTGAAACAATTTAATAGATATTAAAAAATATTTTCAACACAAACGCTTGCGTTGCTTCATATGATGTATGGGAAATTTAGAACGTATGTAGTGTACATGAACGCCCAGTACTCTTGTTGTCAATCTTGTACTCTTGTTGTCAATCACTATGCATTATGTCCGTGTTTATGGTTACCGCAACTGGAGTGAACCAGGTGAGACATAACGTGTACATACGCCAAGGTGCATGATCACGTGGTTATAACAACAACAACAGTGGCTGAAGTGTTGAAATCTTGCCCACTCCAAAGCAAGTATTATTTGATATTTTCCTTAATATGTAACGGATTTTGATGAAATATGGCGCAGCAAACGCGTCTTGATGAGCTGTATTTGGTCGTCCAGGGAGTTCAGCATAGACTTATGTCGTTTTTGCGAAGAATCGATTTCCGTGTCGGTAGACACGGAAATCGATTCTTCGCAAAAACGACATAAGTTTTGACCAACGTACAGAGACCACCAAATGCAGCTTAACAGGACGCGTTTGATGCGCCATATTTCATCAAATTCCGTTGCGTAATAAGGACACTATAAAATAATACGTACTTTGAATGGGATGGAGTCTAGAAGTTTCAGTACTTGTTGTTGTTGTTGACACATGATCATACACCTTGTACGCTTGCTGACATAAAAGCTACATGTGTGTGTGGCTTCTGTGGAGTTTCATACCATATGCACTTTATGGGATGAACGAAAACCCGATGTGATAATAATTGCTATCCAGTTTGACTTATATTAAGTTAGAAGGTAGGACGGCGGCCATCTTGTTTAGTTTTGTTCAATAAACGGAAGTGACAGAAATATCACAGTTTATGTAAATATTGTTCATGAAACATCACACATTTGCTTAGGTACATGAACAAAATCACATGGCTTGTCTCATACGTGAGGTTTCTTTCTTGTCGGCCAAATTGGCTGCTTACATGTATTGTCTAAAATGCCCGTTCCAGATGTAATAACACAGGGTATATTATACGGAGCCCCGCAGGGGACATGGATTATTTTTGTATTAATTCGTTCCCACGAAATAACAATTTGTTCCCTCGATTTAACAATTCGTTCCCTCGAATTAACAATTCGTTTCCACGATGTAACAATTCGTTCCCTCTATTTAACAATTAATTTCCTTAATTTAACAATTCGTTCCCTCGAATTAACAATTCGTTCCCTCGAATTAACAATTCGTTCCCACGATGTAACAATTCGTTCCCTCTATTTAACAATTAATTTCCTTAATTTAACAATTCGTTCCCTCGAATTAACAATTCGTTCCCTCGAATTAACAATTCGTTCCCACGATATAAAAACAATTCGCTCCCGTGCAAACAAATTATTATTTCGTGGGAACGAATTGTTAAATTGAGGGAACGAATTAATAAAAAAAGAATTCTACGTCCCATGCGGGGCTCCGTAGTATTATAGCGGGCTCCGTAGTATTATAGCGGGCTCCGTAGTATCATAGCGGGCTTTCGGGTTCAGGGGTTAATGTCCTTACGTGAGTGACGATTTAATAGGATACTTAGAAAACGGATTTACTGATTTCATGAGAAACGAGGCTATGCGTATGTTATATTAAAGGTACATGCCCACTCAGGAGGCACAAAATGTTCTTTATATCAGAGACATCATCTGAGACATATTTGGCAAACTAATCGTTCATTAACCATAACCCCACGTATTAATTGGCATTATTATACATTTTATATCGGCTATAAATTTACCCACTGATATCAGGGACGATAACCGTGTTTCCTTAAAATGTTAACGGACATTACTATTTACTGTGTGTATATATTTACTGTGTGTATATATTTACTGTGTGTATATATTTACTGTGTGTATATGTGTGTATATATTTACTGTGTGTATATATTTACTGTGTGTATATATTTACTGTGTGTATATATTTGTTGATGTGCACTGATCATACTTTATAAACGTTAAATGCGTCACCTGAAAACATAATATTTTCGACAGATTATAAAGTATGATAATTGCACATCAAAAAATACATACGGAATATAAATAGCAATGTCCGTTAACATTTTAAGGAAACACGGTTATCGTCCCTGCTATTAGTGTAGAAAGTTACGTCTGATATAAAATGCATAATAATACCAATCAATACGTGTGGTAATGGTGAATGAATGGGTTTTTTTTTGCTAGAAAATGTCTTAGATGATGTATCTGATATAAAGAACATGTTGTGCCTACTGAGTGGGCATGTACCTTTAATATAACATACGCATAGCCTCGTTTCTCATGAAATCAGTAAATCCGTTTTCTAAGTAGCCTATTAAATCGTCACTCACGTAAGGACATTAACCCCTGAACCCGAAAGCTCGCTATATCGGTTTATGCAAACAGTGCAGATCCAGATGAGCCGGATCATGATCTGCACTTTTTGCAAGTAATTTTCATAGTTCTTAGAACAAAAACACCCCCTTTTCATAAATGGACGAATCTGAAAATCATTTTGTGACTATTGGATTGGTCGGAACATTAGCATATCACAGTCCATTCCAGTTCCTTAGGGTTGAAAGGGTTAATAAGTATAATAGTTTGCAACATTCCCCATGAGGCGTGTGTAATTTACAGATAATTTAATTTTTCTGTACAGTGGAATCTCCCCGAACTGCCACCTCTCTACAACATCACCCTCTCTGTAACAGCCGCTATTTTATATCCCAAATGTATGATTTCCTCTGTATCTACCCTTCGACTGCTGAGCACGAAACTTGTCATCTGATGTTGCTCTAGCATTCTTTCTCAATAAAAACATGTTTTGGCAGCACTTTAGAATCATTTCCATTGGAAATGATTCTAAAATGCTGTCAAAGCATGTATTTGATGAGAAGTATCGAAGAAAATAAATAAACATCAGACGACAAAATGAATTCAGCATTAACCTCCCTACAACAGCCACCTGTCTACAACAGCCACCTGTCTACAACAGCCAGTTTTGCATCTACCCATGGGTGGCTGTTATAGAGAGGTTGCACTGAACTACAGATTGGACTGTTTATTCCTGGCTTGCTCGTATAGGTACAGACATCACAATTACCCCGTTTATCGTGTTGTGTTAAGTTTTATCAATATGACATTAAGTAAAAACACATAAAATGGCACATTATACAATAATTGTCACAACGTGCATGTACACCAGACATCACTAAACAACACGGTTACTTCATTATATAAAATACGGCGTGGGATATATTTCGGTGGAATGTTTTTATTTAAAATATTATTGAACCCAGGCGCGGATCCAGGATTTCGGGTTAGGGGGGGGGGGCGTAACTATTTTGCAATACTTGACTATATTATCGAACGAGCTAAGCTCGTTCGATAATATAGTCAAGTATTGCAAAATAGTCGACCGAGCGGAGCGGAGCAGAAACATGCATGGAATACATGGCACTTGGCATGAAACGTGCCTTGTAACTTGTAAAAAATCTTTACTGGGCGAATTTTAGGGGGGCGCGCGCCGGGTCCGCCCCCCCCCCCCCTGAATCCGCCCATGGAACCCAATGACGGTACATTATATACATTTATATACATGTTCACTAAAGATGACTCGGTTGCGTTGATCTTAATTCATTATATGAATGAATGACATGTTTGTGGAATTTATCGGGGTATAAACTTGGAAAAGTCGCGGGAATACTGGACGAAGGCCGGAAGGCCTCGTCCAGTATTCCCGCGACTTTTCCAAGTTTATATCCCCGATAAATTCCACAAAAAGGTCATTCATTCCTTATAATTCCAGCATTTGAAATAAATTTATCAAGAAAATGTGTTTATTTTCCGTTTTCTTAAGAATTATTTTAACTGCGCCTGACGGTTACGGAAAGTAGTTCGGCATGGGAGTTTACTGGGATATAAATTTTGGACATAGACTTGCTACGGACCAATCAAATGTTAGGGAATTGTGTAAATATTTTTGTGCTGGAATTATTACTTTTGTGAATGATCATACTTGACACAACTTCGATAACAGTCTGTATGCATAACGACCAACTTAATTGATTTTTTTATTTTTGTATTAATCGTTAATGCTCTTTGTTACATGTATATAATACATAACATACAAGCATACACATAGTTAACATGGTCAAAATAATATAGTGTACACATGTATGCGTAAAGAATAAAAACAGACCGTGATCTGACAAACAGTAAAACAAATACGTATGTGTCAGAGCATGGTCACATTCCTTAATTGTGCAGATATGCATGTAACAATGAGCATTAATTTGTTTAAAGGGTCTATATAGGCTATTGGATTATTGGATTGGGGTAGGAGGTTTATTTATATTTAGGTGAGAAGGGTCAAAACTCTCTTATATGGTAACGTATAGTGGTTTGGGAATATTGATATGGTAAGATAAAGGCAGTGTTGTTAAAAGGTGTTTGCTTACTGAATAAAGTCATTCCATTTTAATTGGAATATTTCGAGTTTATCTCTCATAGTGGCAATAGTTTCTTCAATTTGTATTGTTTGTTTAAGATATGCGTTAAAGTGTTCCAATGTTGGTTGTGATTCACTATATTTGCATCTGAAAATAAAATGTTTTGCTAAAAGGATAATAAAACTAATAAGTATTGTTTTCTTTTTACGCAACTTTCGCGTTACAAAATGATATTATAGGAATGAATGGCCTTTTTGTGGAATTTATCGGGGTATAAACTTGGAAAAGTCGCGGGAATACTGGACGAAGGCCGGAAGGCCTCGTCCAGTATTCCCGCGACTTTTTCAAGTTTATATCCCCGATAAATTCAACAAAAAGGCCATTCATTCCTTATAATTCCAGCATTTGAAATAAATTCATCAAGTAAATGTGTTTATTTTCCGTTTTATTAAGAATTATATTAACTGCGCCTCACGGTTACGGAAAGTAGTTCGGCGTGGGAGTTTACTGGGATATAAATTTTGGACAGAGACTTGCTACGGACCAATCAAATGTTAGGGAATTGTGTAAATATTTTTTTGCTGGAATTATATATTCATATGTTAAATTGAGATTATGATCTAGCCTACTCGTTTGTAATAACTGGTTTACGTCAGTCCAAAATTGTTGTATGACGGTGCATTCCCAAAACATATGCTTGTTAGAGTCTATAGTTACTATAGTCATAGTATTAAATTTATGGTATCTAAAATTATAATATGTATGCATACTTTTAACACCGGTTGGCATGGAATAGTTACACACATATTAACCGAATTACTATGGCTGTCACGCAGGCGACCTTGCGTCAAAGCCAGATAATTCGGGTTACACACTTATGTCCTTGATTATTGTTCCAAATACTAGTAAAAGCATTGAATTAATTCTGACATACTCCCTGTGAATAATAGCGTTAATGAATGCAACACAGGTTATGACCCAGTCAGTGTCAAACCAAATAACACAGACCTTTAAAACGGAATGTCAATAATACACGCTGTGGATAAAACTAGCATTGGCACAGTGAACAGCTATCCTGGTTTACCCTTTATGCAACCCGGTACTATAAACACCAACGTTCTTCTAAATGAGGATTTAACATGGGGAATATTTTCTCATTTCAGAAACAGTGGACCGATTTTCAATTAACTTTTGTTTTCTTAGTTAGATCATTTCGGAGTCAATTTACAAAAGTTTTCGGCTTTTTTTTGGCTCCTCCCCCAGCTCCTCCACTTCCTTTTCCCCCAAATTGAATTCCCACAGACAAATCAATGTTTCGTAATAACATCAATATTGGACCAGATTTCACGAAATAAACAGAAGGCTCATTCGTAAATGTTGATAAAGTTTAATATTATCGAAACATAAATTGTTTGTGCATTGTGTATATGGCTCGTAAAATTCGGGCAGGGTTCGTGAAACAGAAAGTATTGTTTTTCCTGTAACGGTCTCATTTATTACACGTACATTAGTACATTATTAATTTTAATATAATGTGATGTTACACTGTGGAATAACGTGTTATGCAAGAAAACTATGTAGACGTAGATGATGCACACACATTTATGAGCGATGGTTGACTGATGTCGTCGCATCACTGCAGCAGCACAGAGACAACTCCCACTAGACGGACCCAGTCGCGGACAAAAATGACCTTATACCACGTCTACCCATTACACGTAACGCTATGACAACATGAGGTAACAATATATGATATATATAGCACGAGTGAGAGACAATGGTACTAGTTAGTGCTCGATGAAACATGAGTGCACATGTATTTGAATAATATACGTAATATGATGAATATGGGCATGGGATAAATTACTTAGAGCATGGACGATAGATAATCATCGAGCTGAAGCTTTCAAAGAAAACAGATTTTCAAAATCTAACTTTCATTTTCTTAGTTACGTCATTTCAAGCTGTTGAGATAGGTTTCGGAGTCATTTTCATAAAAAAAATAGTTTTTCAACCCAATCATTTTTGTCCTACATTAAATTTCCATAAGAAAATCGTTTTTCTGCAATAAGATCAATATTTGATGGACATTAATCAAATAAAAAAATGTGGAAGGTGACTTATTTGCTATTGATCAAAAAGTACATTACTTACATATTAATATTCTTTAGATTTAATGTATTTAATAGCCAAAATTTCGTCGGCAACAAAACGGGGAACAGACAGTAGCTAAGCTAGTTTAACTTAGTTATGTATATTTCTCAACATTACGGCTTCATGTATTGGTGTAACCCTTACGGAGCCCCGCAGGGGACGTATAATTCTTTTTTTATTAATTCGTTCCCACGAAATAACAACCCGTTTCCTCAATTTAACAATTAATTCCCACGATTTAACAATTCGTTCCCACGAATTAATAATTCGTTCCCTCAATTTAACAATTCGTTTCCACGAAATAACAATTCGTTCCCACGGGAACGAATTGTTAATTCGTGGGAACGAATTGATATATCGTGGGAACGAATTGTTAATTCGAGGGAAAGGATTGTTAAATTGAGGGAACGAGTTGTCATTTCGTTGGAACGAATTGTTAATTCGAGGTTATGAATTGTTATATCGTGGGAACGAATTGTTAATTCGAGGGAACGAATTGTTAAATTGAGGGGATGAATTGTTATTTCGTGGGGACGAATTAATAAAACAAATACATGTCCCCTGTGTGGCTCTGTAGACCCTGTACGATTATAACGTAACATTAGTGTTGTATACTGATCTGGACGTGCGCAAATGTACAGTGGGGTCAGCGTGCAAGTGCACACACGAACGAACACGATAGGTTGGAACCAACCTGTCGTGTTCGTTCGTGTGTGCACTTACACGCTGACCCCATTGTAACTGGTGTAAGATTTCCTTTCTCTACCGGAGGAAATATTTTCACTGCCATCATTAATCGACGGACAGTTATCGCATTGTGATAACATTCTGGGGCCGCATACAGAGATAACGCCATATGTTGGACCCCTTTTGTCGGTCCCCGGCAATGTATTCTGATACTAACTCCTAATTATGAGATAATAAGTCCTAATTAGGAGATAGTAACTTCTATAATATCTCCTAATTAGGAGGAAATATCTCCTAATTAGGAGTTACAATCTCCTAATTATGAGATATTAAGTCCTAAACATGAGATACTTAGTCCTAATTAGGAGATTCTAAGTCCTAATTACTTAGTTACTATCTCAACAAGTACACAAACTCTTTATTCAGTGTACTAATTAGGAGTTAGTATCTCCTAATTAGGAGATACATATATTTTAGCATTGGCACCAGAACGCTTCCATACCGGTCCCATTATACCACAGCCCGCGCTAATCTTGCCAATATGTATGTATCATGTTTGTTTTATTTCAAAAGACTGGAATATTGTGCTTGCAATCAAGCAGCTTGATTGGCTGAGACTGAGCTGTGCTACAGCTCAGTCTCAGCCAATAAAACTGCTTGATTGCGAGTTGAGATTGTCAATAGATGTGCAGAAACGTTGACGTCTGGACAAGATTAACCCAGGCGGCGGTGTATCGTAGCTGGCCTTTTTACAAATATGAGATTGAGTTGAATTAGAAATGTGGAGAGGAGTTAAAACAAAATCCCAACATTATAGCGGTCTGGTGAAATAAAACACAATATACACGAGCATACTTGGTATTATGTTGTTATTTCTAGGTCGGTAGCAACAATGAAAACGGAGTAAATATAAATGACGTTGTTTAATGTCAAACGGACAATTATGTTTGAAGCTATACAAGTTACGTTAATATATATATTAATATATAATTTGCATACATTAGTGTTAATATTGAATTGTATTGTATTTGCTCATGGGCGGACGACATATTCATTGCCATGACGATATGAACCATAAATTCGTTAATGCAGGCAACGCCTCGGTGCTTACATGTAACCTGTTTTATCAGGCCCTATATTACATTCACCCAGTGATAGTTTAAATTACACATTAACTATTTGCATGCTGGGAAATTTGTCGGATATAAATAGTTAAAATATAGCCGACGACAGTTCATTATATTTTCTTTTATTTTTCACTATCAATATCATGAATATGTCTTGAAATTTCATTAGAATTGAGTCCGGAGGACGCAATTCTAATGAAATTCTAAGACATATTTAGAGAGTGAAATAAGAAACATACTCATAACTTGTTGGGATGTTATTTTCACCGCTAGCATGCAAAGAGTTAATAACCTGTATAATGCTTGTAACGAAAAGTGTCGTCTGCTGTTGTTTTATATTTTGTCATTTTCTTTCAATAAAAACTTGGTTTGACATCACTTTAGAATCAGTTCCATTGGAAACAAAGTTTTGAGGAGAATAATGGAAAATAGTAAATAAACAGCAGACGACAAAATTTAATTCAGCAGTGTATGGATTAACTTGTGCTATGTTTATGGAAGGTAATATCCGCCATAATTCTATTAGGCTTGATGCTTGCTTGCTGATGACATTCTAAGTTCTACCCGTCTTATTACAATTCGGGTATTATTATTTCGGAATGTTATTTTATTCGTCATTCGTGTTTGTGACATTTGAAATGTTCTTGGTTATAGTCTAAATTGCATATGCATTTGTCTTGATGCTTTATTCATTCGCACTGTTTCAATGCGTTTGTGTTGTTTACATTCTAAGTAGCTTGACGATTCATTCCTAGTGACATCCGGAGTTCCATTATTGATTATTGCATCGCTGTTTTGCCTTGCGGTTTGTTACCTCGCTAAGCCACGCCCCTTGACAACAACAATTGCAACAGTAATTTGGGAACAACCATTATGACGCCATGTGCGCTGCTAAAACTTAAAATAGTTCTCCCTAAAATGATTTAATATGCTGGTACCCGTCCTACAATGCGTTGCTCTCTAAATTGGTCCTATGTCCCTAACGGTGTTGATGTAGATTGATGCCGCCTTTTCTGTTGCGCCATGTTTAGGTTAACAGACACCAAATAGTTTTACTGTATAATTTAACCGAATCCCAGCCAGTCTTTCCTACTTTCACTATTCGTATGGATGTTGTGGGACCAGCCTCGTCATGTCTCCCAATATTGTTTACATTATTTGGCCACGGAAACTCTGTTTACATCACGTGACCAACAGGCTCAGTGTTTTCTTTTAAATGCTTCAAATATGCTGAAAACTGGTGTTAAAACACCCCTTTTCTAACCTTAAACATATAGTGTACATGCCAAGTTATAATATAGGGAGACATGTTTTTCTTTATTCTTTCAATCTGACATTTTTCTGGCAAAATTATTACCATTTCCAGACGTACTAATTGACATTATTATACTTTTTTATATCAAACGCGAAATGCCAGTTTGATATCAGGGGCGATAAACGGGGTTCCTTAAAATGATAACGGGAGCAACTATTTATTCCATTTATTTATTTGTTGATGTGCAACATCATACTTTATGATATGTCGATAAAAATAGTTATTCAGCATTTAGTTGATATAAATAATTTAAAAATACTGCATCATTTGCATATGGAACTAGCTTGATACCACCGCGAGTCTCTATGAGTACATTAAAGATTACTAAATAATTATATTTGTGTAGCTGTCACTCGTAATTTTTAAAAGTGGTGGACTAGTTGCAATTATACACTTATTTAAGTTCAACAATAATTAAATCTATATTTTAATTAGTCAAGATCCAAAGCAGAATGGGTGCAGGTTATTGGAAATTAGGTCCCACAACATCCATAAGAAAAATGAAAGTAGCAGAGAATAGCAAAATGTGTGGTAACGGGTTAGTGTTTTAGGGAAAATCAATGGTGGTGGCCCACCTTAGTCTGATCCCGGACGGTTATTGGTTTGCATCGGTAACGGACCAGTTTGACAAGTCAACCTGTGTGAGTTACCATATGTGTACCTTACTATAAAAATATGATTGTTTTCAATTACGTACATATGTAATTTATTTATGAGGATACTGTATGTATAAAACACATTAGTAAGTCAAACACCATACATACATATGCAATTTAGTTAATATAGGTTAAAGAATAACAAATGGTGCGAAATCGTCAAGAGGGTAAAAGTAGTCAGGTTAGAACAAAATCGTGCGGATGTTTTGAGGTCACTGACACAGTTTGCTTGCAAATCTTGATCCATTACTACCCAGGTTCACTTGAGGAACATGTTGGTCATGTGAGTTTCCGTGGCCAAAGAAAAATGTAAACAATATTAGGGGACATGACGAGTTTGGATTTTTCTTTCTTAGGAGTAAGTAAACCTATTGTTTAATTCATGCAGAACCAGTACAGACCGGCTGCATGTCATGTATAAGTAGATCCCACAACATCCATACGAATAGTAAAAGTAGGAGAGACTGGCCTTATTGGATGGGATTCGGTTACAGTATATAGTAAGACTATTTGGTGTCTTCTAACCTATACTGTGATAATTTGTGGGTGAAATCTTTCATCAACACCGGCATTGGAGGTGTGCCTCAAACAGCCAATCATATCTCGTACTATTATTTATTCGTCGGAGGATTCCTAACATTGACAGCAGTGCCATCTGGCGTCATAATGAGGCACTATATTACCAATATTGCTTGCGTCATTCGGCTTGTGACTTGATGCTTTCTACTTGTGGCTTTCCGCTTTCTGACTGTGGCTTGATGCTTACTTCCTGTGGCTTTGTCCTTACTGCTTTCGGCCTTATTCAAAGTGCTAAGTGCGTTGTTCTAACTTTCTTTTGCAAATGCTTAGTGCAATAAAACAGGGACACGAATAAGGACGTAACAATAATTGTAATGTAAATAAGACGAATGAACAAAGCAATCAGCAGAATGGACATGTAAGAAAGACAAATACAATTACAACAAGCAGATTTCAAATGTAATAAATACAAATGACAAATGAAATAACATGAATGTAAGTTGTAATGTCATCAGCACGCAAGCATCAAGTCACATATAATTATGGCGGATATTACCTTCCATATATGTTATGTTATGTTATGTTTTTTGATAGTAGGTGGAAAATGCAAATTTAAAATAAAAATAGCTGTAATGTTTTGTGGCCTGCGAATAATGCTCATGTTATACGGAGTACATGTATAATGTGAACATCTTAAGGTAGCTGTACCCTTCGTGTGGCCCCATGTAAAGTCAATGCACATCGAATCAAAATCCCTACTAATAAAACAATAGCGTCTAACATAAATAAACCATATGAATATGATATGTAAGTTGTCATACAGATACTGCTACCAATAAAAATACGCACACTCACACCTGTAATCGTCAAATAAAAGACCAATGTTGATGTCGCACATGTATATTTACGTCTCTACATAGGTGTGTAGAAGCCAAATTATACATGTAAAGCACAAAAATGTCCTTATTATTTTGTAATCACAGCATATTGTGTGATTTCCATGCTGACAGCATCTTGATAAAGCCGTATTGAACAGATATATATGATTTATTGGTGTACGTAGCTAACGGTTTATGAGTAGGTTTATTTTATTATATGTCCATATACTTTACATGGGGCCACAAGAAGGGTATGTAGAGCCGATTATTGTTCATCGACGACTATCGTTCACGTGTATAATTAAGCCGGGGAAAATAACTTAGCCATTTCTGAAGCCATTTCACATTTACTGTGCGTCGTTGAACAACTTAGGCAATTTTTAAGAAATTTCACTACCGGTGAACATTAGTCGTCGACAATAGTTTGGGTTGAAGTTTGGGTTGAAGTACAGAGACCACCAAATGCAGCTTAACGAGACGCGTTTGATGCACCATATTTCATGAAAATCCGTTACATAACTAGAAATGGACGCTTGTCGACAAGCGCATGTGTATCCCCCTCCCCAGATACACAAGTAGTTTGAAAAAAGGGTGTTCGAGTTATGCTCCGGAGACAAAATCAGTGACGGAAAAAACAAAGGGAGATAACTAAAAAATTAGTGATGCAAGAGTTGTCATTCTTGCGTGACACACCTTTAGGGTTGTGGTCTATGCATGTGTGAAGTTTCATGAAAATATTCCAAAGGGTGTTCGAGTTATGCTCCAGACACGAAATCAGTGCACGAAACAACAAAGGGAGATAACTAAGAAATTAACGACGCAAGAGTTGTCATTCTTACGTGCGACACACCTTTGGGTCGTCTTCTATGCATGTGTGAAGTTTAATAAACTAGAAAATGTGTTCATAGAACACGGATGTCCCACATATCGCTTTGATAATAAATGAGGCCAAATTCCAAGTCAAAATTTTCTTTTACCTGAGAGTTAAAGTTTTTGAAGCACCAAGTATGTGACCTTGACACTGGGCTTGGCGGGGGCAGGACAAACGTGGATTTGGCACAGGGCGGTAGAGGACCATTAGAGCAATGCGTATATGAAATATGAAGCTGATCCGTGAAAGAAAACAGAAATTATAAGATATTTACCCGAGCGTTAAAGTTTTTGAAGCACAAAGTATGTAACCTTCACCCTGGGCTTGGCGGTGGCAGGACGAATGTGGATTTGGCACAGGGCGGTAGAGGACCATTAGAGCAATGTGTATATGAAATATGAAGCTGATCCGTGAAAGAAAACAGAAATTATAAGATATTAACCCGAGCGTTAAAGTTTTTGAAGCACCAAGTATGTGACCTTGACCCTGGGCTTGGCGGGTGCAGGACGAACGTGGATTTGGCACAGGGCGGTAGTGAACCATCAGAGCAATGCGTATATGAAATATGAAGCTGATCCGTGAAAGAAAACAGAAATTATAAGATATTTACCCGAGCGTTAAAGTTTTTGAAGCACCAAGTATGTGACCTTGACCCTGGGCTTGGCGGGTGCAGGACGAACGTGGATTTGGCACAGGGCGGTAGTGAACCATCAGAGCAATGTGTATATGAAATATGAAGCAGATCGGTCGAAGGATGAAGAAATTATGATACATTTACCCGAGTGTTAAAGTTTTGTGACGGACGGACGGACGGACGGACGGACGGGAGGACGGGACGCACGTTCTTACGAATGAATACTTGTTGGGTTTTTACTGTATAAAAATACCCAACAAGAGTACCCAACACTATCCTAACCCTACCCAATAAGATCCCCGTACGCTTACAACAAGTACCCATTCGTGTGTGCGGACGGACGGACGGACGGACGGACGGACGGACGAGGGTAACTCTAAATGCCCCCTCCACTATCGTGGTGGGGCATAAAAATATTCCAAAGGGTGTTCGAGTTATGCTCTGGATACAAAATCAGAGCACGAAACAACAAAGGGAGATAAGTAAACAAGAATTCCGCGGAATCAGATGCCTCGCCTTGTCCCGCCTTGACCTCGAGCCTGGGCCCGAAAGCAATTTTCACTGGCCCGAACATATTATACAATTATTGACTAGTGAGCCATAGAATATCAGATTATATTCTATGGCTCACTAGTCAATAATTGTTTTATTATATGATAATAATCTGCATATAGCACTTACGACCTTATGCTACTAGACAAAAATTGAAAAATAATTTGAAAAAAAAAAATGAAAAAAAAAAATGAAAAAAAAAATGAAAAAAAATGAAAAAAAAGAAAAATGGAAAAAAAAAATAAAAAAAAAAAAAAATGGAAAAAAAAAGTTTAAAAATAATAATGCTTGCTACTGGAGCCCAGATTTTTTTTTAATAGTCCTATATTTATCTACATATATCTGCACAGGTCCACATAATGCCACAATATTTTCAACACAGTACCCAATGAAGTAATTTACCTGTATAAATTACCTGTGGTCAGCAGTGGTCAAGCACTGGACATTTGCACATGCAAGCCCATGCTAGCACATGGTTCTCCCAGTCTCTATTGTTCTCTCTACAGGTAAGGTGTACAGAGCACACGAGAAAAGGTGTACAGAGCAGACGAGAAAACGGGTCTTCATGCATTATTGTCCAGTTTGTAGAGTGCGCAAAACAAAAAAGGGAGATAACTCAAAAATCAAAATTAGCTACGCAAGAGTTGTCATTCTTGTGCGCGACACACCTCCGGGTCGTGGTCTATGCATGTGTGAAGTTTCATGAAAATATTCCAAAGGGTAGTCGAGTTATGCTCCGGACAGGAAATCAGTGCGCGAAAACAAAAAAGGGAGATAACTAAAAAATTAGCTATGCAAGAGTTGTCATTATTGTGCACGGCACACCTTCGGTTCGTGGTCTAATTGAATGTGTTAAGTTTCATAAAAATATTCCACAGGGTGGTCGAGTTATGGTCAATCAGTGCGCGAAACAAAAAAGGGAGATAACTAAAAAAATTAGCTATGCAAGAGTTGTCATTCTTGTGCGCGACACACCTTCGGGTCGTGGTCTATGCATGTGTGAAGTTTCATGAACATATTCCAAAGGGTGGTGGAGTTATGCTCCGGACACGAAATCAGTGCGAGAAACAAAAAAGGGATATAACTCAAAAATTAGCTATGCAAGAGTTGTCATTCTTGTGCGCGACACACCTTCGGGTCGTGGTCTATGCATGTGTGAAGTTTCATGAACATATTCCAAAGGGTGGTGGAGTTATGCTCCGGACACGAAATCAGTGCGAGAAACAAAAAAGGGAGATAACTCAAAAATTAGCTATGCAAGAGTTGTCATTCTTGTGCGCGACACACCTTCGGGTCGTGGTCTATGCATGAGTGAAGTTTCATGAAAATATTCCAAAGGGTGTTCGAGTTATGCTCCGGACAAGAAGTGTCTGCGGCGGACGCGGACGCGGACGCGGACGCGGACGCGGACGCGGACGCGGACGCTGACGCTGACGCGGCGCGCTGTCAAATCCATAGTATCCCCCGACGGAGTCCAGGGGATACAATAAGGACAAAATAAAAGAATACGTGCTTTGAATCGGAGGGCTTCTGGAAGCTTCAGTACTTGGCGTTGTTGTTGTAACCAAGTGATCGTACATCTTGCTTTCCAGTATTACCATTTATCCCGTCAACACAGTGCGTATGTGCCTTGAAACACGGTGCCGTGAAACATTTTTGATATCCAGTCAATACTATTTTTGAATTTTACAGCAATTTGTATGTGTTGACAGGATAAATATAATAGTAAGTTAGTGCCGTGAATGAGAAAAAATATCTGGCCCGGCACAGAAACGGGATGTGCTCGGCAGAGCCTCGCCCATCCCGTTTCCTGAGCCTTGCCAAATATTTTTTCCCATTCACGGCACTAACCTACTATTCTCTATCTATTTTCCTTATTTCTGAACCAAAGTATATGTTGTAACCACTCATATGTTGTGACCGTCTCGGCGAGACGGTTCAAATGAGTGGTCACAACATATACTTCTGATGAGAAATAAAGAAATTCTTGAGCCTTGCCAGATATTTTTTCCCATTCACGGCACTAACCTACTATTCTCTATTAGTAGCATTTGAAATCAAACACTACCGTCTGCGCTAATCTGGCAAATACTGGTCACATATTTGATTTCCTAAATTGCGTGTTTGGGCTTCAATCATTGCATGTGCAGTAGGAAGGGCATGTGTTAACAAGAGCTGTAGGAGAACAGCATAGCTCGACTACGAGGGTTGTCGATGTACACATAGCTTGACAAAGAAAGTGGCTGCGGCCTGCATAAAAACCTTAACCAAGGTCGACTAAAAACATTAACCAAGGGAAACTAGAAATGTGGCCTGTCGGCACACGAATACCCCCACTGGCAACAAAAGAAAACGAAGCATTTTTGATTATAAGCCATTTAGCCGAGCGTTAAGGTTTCAAACGCATCAAGTCTGTGACCTTGACCCTGGGCATAGTGTGATAATCCATGCATCGGTGTAGAAGATATAGAGCGGAAGGGAATTTCAATAGGTTTGACCTTTGACCTTCAACTATGACCTTGACCTTGGACGTAGGTGCGTGGTTATTGATCGAGACACACCTTCTCATCCTGAGAAACATTTGTGCCAAGGCATTTGATAATCCATGCATCGGTGTAGAAGATATAGAGCGGAAGGGAATTTCAATAGGTTTGACCTTTGACCTTCAACTGTGACCTTGACCTTGGACGTAGGTGCGTGGTTATTGATTGCTACACAACTTCTCATCATGAGAAACATTTGTGCCAAGCCATTTGATAATCCATGCATCGGTGTAGAAGATATAGAGCGGAAGGGAATTTCAATAGGTTTGACCTTTGACCTTCAACTGTGACCTTGGACGTAGGTGCGTGGTTAGCAATTTGATAATCCATGCATCAGTGTAGAAGATATAGAGCAGAAGGGAATTTCAATAGGTTTGACCTTTGATCTTCAACTGTGACCTTGACCTTGGACGTAGGTGCGTGGTTATTGATCTCGACACACCTTCTCATCATGAGAAACATTTGTGCTAAGCCATTTGATAATCCATGCATCGGTGTAGAGGATATAGAGCGGAAGGGAATTTCAATAGGTTTGACCTTTGACCTTCAACAGTGACATTGACCTCGGACGTAGGTGCGTGGTTATTGATCGCGACACACTTTCTCATCGTGAGAAACATTTGTGCCAAGCCATTTGGAAATTTCAATATTTTTTACCTTTGACCTTCAACTGTGACGTTGACCTTGGATGTAGGTGCGTGGTTATTGATCGCGACACACCTTCTCATCCTGAGAAACATTTGTGCTAAGGCATTTGATAATCCATGCATCGGTGTAGAAGATATGAGCGGAAGGGAATTTCAATAGGTTTGACCTTTGACCTTCAACTGTGACCTTGACCTTGGACGTAGGTGCGTGGTTATTGATCGCGACACACCTTCTCATCCTGAGAAACATTTGTGCTAAGGCATTTGATAATCCATGCATCGGTGTAGAAGATATAGAGCGGAAGGGAATTTCAATAGGTTTGACCTTTGACCTTCAACTGTGACCTTGACCTTGGACGTAGGTGCGTGGTTATTGATCGTGACACACCTTCTCATCATGAGAAACATTTGTGCCAAGCCATTTGATAATCCATGCATCGGTGTAGAAGATATGGAGCGGAAGGGAATTTCAATAGGTTTGACCTTTGACCTTCAACAGTGACCTTGACCTTGGACGTAGGTGCGTGGTTTTCCAAGTATGGTTGCTGTAGGCCCAGGAGTATTCCATATACAAGCTTGAGTAAAAACCGTAACCGTAACCAAGGGGAGATAACTAAGTAATCCAACCGGATAAAAGTAGGTCAAGGTCAAATATAGGTCAGGGATTATTGATGTACATCACTAGGAGATGGAAGTTGTTCCAAGTTATGGTTGATGTAGGCCCAAAGAGTAATTCCATTCTCCAATCTTGACTATAAACCCAATTAACCAATATAATTGCAAGGTTAAATGTAGGTGAAGGAAAAATAAAGGTCAGGGGTTATTGATGTACATCCCTATGAGAAAATGTTATCCAAGTATGGTGTATGTATGCACAATAGTATTCCATCTACAAGCTTGACTAATAACCTTAACCAAGGTTGTGTAAAAACCTTAACCAAGGGGAATTAAGTAAGTAATTTAAGGTTAAATGTAGGTCAAGGTCAAACATAGGTCAGGGGTTGTTGATGTACATCACTAGGAGATGAAGTTGTCCAAGTATGGTTGGTGTAGGGCCATGAGTATTCCATCTACAAGCTTGAGTAAAAACCTTAACCAAAGAGAATTAAGTAAGTAATTCAAGAGGAAATGTAGGTCAAGGTCAAATATAGATCAGGGGTTATTGATGTACATCACTATGAGAAAAGGTTGTCCAATTATGGTGTCTGTATGCACAATAGTATTCCATGTACAAGCTTGAGTAAAAAGCTTAACCAAGGTCGAGTAAAAACGTTAACCAAGGGGAATTAAGTAAGTAATTCAATGTTAAATGTAGGTCAAGGTCAAATATAGGTCAGGGGTTGTTGATGTACATCACTAGGAGATGAAGTTGTCCAAGTATGGTTGGTGTAGGGCCAGGAGTATTCCATGTACAAGCTTGATTAAAAACGTTAACCAAGGGGAATTAAGTAATTCAAGAGGAAATGTAGGTCAAGGTCAAATGTAGATCAGGGATTGTTGATGTACATCACTAGGAGATGAAGTTGTCCAAGTAATTTGGGTGTAGGGCCAGTAGTATTCCATATAGAAGGTTGAATAAAAACCTTAACCAAAAGGAATTAAGTAAGTAATTGAAGAGGAAATGTAGGTCAAGGTCAAATATAGATCAGGGGTTATTGATGTACATACCTATGAGAAAAGGTTGTCGAAGTATGGTGTGTGGATGCACAATAGTATTCAATGTACAAGCTTGAAACAAAAACCTTAACCAAGGTTGACTAAAAACCTTAACCAAGGGGAATTAAGTAAGTAATTCAAGAGGAAATATAGGTCAAGGTCAAATATAGATCAGGGGTTATTGATGTGCATCACTAGGAGATGAAGTTGTCCAAGTATGGTGGGTGTAGGGCCAGTAGTATTGCATATACAAACTTGACTAAAAACCTTAACCAAGGTTGACTAAAAACCTTAACCAAGGGGAATTAACCAAGTAATTCAAGAGGAAATGTAGGTGAAGGTCAAATATAGATCAGGGGTTATTGATGTACATCACTAGGAGATGAAGTTGTCCAAGTATGGTGGGTGTAGGGCCAGTAGTATTGCATATACAAACTTGACTAAAAACCTTAACCAAGGTTGACTAACCTTAACCAAGGGGAATTAACCAAGTAATTCAAGAGGAAATGTAGGTCAAGGTCAAATATAGATCAGGGGTTATTGATGTACATCATTAGGAGATGAAGTTGTCCAAGTATGGTGGGTGTAGGGCCAGTAGTATTCCATATACAAGCTTGACTAAAAACCTTAACCAAGGCGTGACGGTGACGCCGACGCCGACGCCGACGCCGACGCCGACGCCGACGCCGACGCCGACGCCGACGCCGACGCCGACGCCGACGCCGACGCCGACGCCGACGCCGACGCCGACGCCGACGCCGACGCCGACGCCGACGCCGTCATAATCAATACAAAAACAATAATTTTTTCTATAATATTAAAATTTAGCAATATTTAAGAATGAGCCTTCTTTTTATTTCGCGAAAAAACAATTTCCCAATGTTAATTCCCCATAGACATATTCACAGATGTCTATGCGGATTTAACATGGAGACTTTTTTCTATTTTAAGAAATAATATAACGGTTTTCAAAATTTATCTTTTGTTTTCTTAGTCAGATCATTTCCCAGCTATCTAGTCATTCATAGTCAATTTCCAAAATATTTCGTTTTAAGAATCCTCCTCCTGGTGCTCCAGCTCTTTTTTCCCATGTTAAATTCCCATAGAGAAATCATTGTTCATAATAAACTCAATATTTGACAAAAGTTTACGAAATAAAAAAGAAGGCTCAGTCTCAAATTTTGAGAAAAATTTAATATTATCGGAATAAGTTTTGTTGTTTCATTGCCTGTCACGAAACCTGCCCAAATTGTACGGCTTTATAAGCCGTACAATTTGGGCAGGTTTCGTGAAACAGACAACAGACAAGATTACAACTGCGTTACCTGCATCCTTGGAGTCAGCTTCAGAATCTCGTTCAGTTGTTGCGTGCCGTGCCTCTTAGCGATGTCCACGAGACGTTTATGACCATCGGTTACGTCCAGTATGTGGTCATAGTTGTGTAGGATCAGACCCTCCACGGATTCCAGTTTTTTCTCCTTGACGAGCTTTATCACGTGATCATCTATCAACTTTCTGTATTTTGGCGCGCTTAGCTGTTCCGCGACGTCACGCGCTGTGCGTCCTTCACTGTCACGTGCAGTAATGTCAACACCGTTGTCCAATAATACTTTCACTGTGGTTTCACTCTGATTCGTCGATATTGCCACGTGTAAAATCGTGTTGCCATGGTTATCGCGTGCACTGAGGTCACTTCCGGACAACACGCTGTGTACAATTCCCGCGGCATACGGACCTCCAGATCCACAAAAGAGCTGGAACGACAGTGTCATGTGTATATAAACATCAAACATTATAGTAATTTCCAATAACCTCCGAAGGGAAGCACATTGAATACCCATTGTTTCTTTAATGTGGTCTAACATTTAATAAAAAGAGTGACTTTAAAACAATGTGTAAAACATTATAGACACCACGTTTGTTGAACCCAAAGCCCCATTTGCATAAAATATTGCCAAACACAGCTACGTCTCCGCGAATTTGTGAACATACACACAGTGAAAGTCATGTTAATGGTGTGAACATACACAAACTGAAAGTCATGTTAATGGTGGCATAAGAGTGGTGCATATGTTCTGATAAATAAAATGCCCAACTATTAAACAGTCAACCTTCAAGTGATATTAAAAATATGGCATGGTGGAAAAACTCTTACAAACATTTCGACGTAAATGACCACAGACGGACGGACGTACATAATTTCAAGAGCAAAGCAATATGCTTGCAGGCCATCATCGCGTGTTGATTTACAAACGTGTGCTTACTATAGTATCCCCTATTGAAATGCCTAGTCAGTTTTGACTTATGAGACATTCTTGTCTTGTACCACAGACCTACACCTCTATCACAGACCTACACCTCCATCACAGACCTACACCTCCATCACAGAAAATTTCAATTGATGGATTTACATTTATTGTGCAAATACAATGAGTGTTTACAACGAAACATTGTTAATGTGAAGTTTACAGACTGTCATAATTTTGCACTTACGAACATTTTAGTCATACGAAGTTTAGTGAAACGGCCCCCTGGTAGACACTATACAGGTACACATTATTTAGCTGGCTGGCGGCTCACCAACCTGCCTAATCAGCCAGACCGGAGGCTCGAACATATTCGGCCTACGACAGGGGCGTCGGAACAGGCCCGGCAGGTCCGCCGACTGCCACATCAATACTTGCCACATATTTGCAATTCATGTATAACAAGAGTGCCGCAAGTCACAAAATACGCCCGTCGAATATGGGCCAGACAGCGAAAATGCAGAAATGTGAAGCTGTCACCAAGGCAAGAAACATTAATGAGAATTTGAAAGTCTATAGCATTATTTCTTCATCTCGTTGTGCTAAACATGTATACAAATTTAAGCAGAGATAGAAAAGTAGAGTGTAAAGTAGAAATGATAGGGAATTGGATACAATAATGTAGAAAAAATGGCTACGTTAAAAAGGTGATATTTGTGTTAACAAATATGTTTTCGGCATAAAAAGACCAAGGTGCACATATTCAATATGTGTAGAAGACGTGTGTATAGTTTCAGAACGATCGACAGAACTGTTTCGGAGGAGTTGTGTACACAAACTCTGTACCGTATATAGAATTGTATAGAAAAATGTAGAAAAAATGGCTAAGTGAAAAAGGTGATATTTTTGTTAAAAAATATTTTTTCGGCATAAAAACACCAACGTGCATATCTTCAATATGTATAGAAGACGTGTCTATAGTTTCAGAACTATCGACTGAACGGTTTCGGAGGAGTTGTGTACACAAACTCTGTACCGTATATAGAATTGTATAGAAAATGTAGACAAAATGGCTAAGTTAAAAAGGTGATATTTTTGTTAAAAAATATTTTTTCGGCATAAAAACACCAAGCTGCACATCTTCAATATGTGTAGAAGACGTGTGTATAGTTTCATATCGATCGACTGAACGGTTTCGGAGGAGTTGTGTACACGAACTATGCACGTTTTCAAAACGAAATGTAAATATTTTGCTGCAATGTTTTTCACTTCTCATCAAAATTGTATGTAGTTTCCATTCAGTTGAACAGTGTCAGCGAGAATGTTCAACTGAGTGTTAACATCATACACTTTGGGTGGGTGGCGGGGGCACCCACACGATTCCATGACAAATCATTAAGTAGAATATTCACTTACTTAAACTAGTGTTTACTTTTTGCAGCTCAGATAAATGAATGTTTAAATTTGTTATATTGTTTATCATTTGTTCCCTATTTAGTAATGAATAAAATCAATAATTCACTTGTAACAGTAAAATACGCAATGATTTTGAAATCAGGAGGTATAGTACGCTTTAGACACAAACCTTATCTGGAGCTTTCTTAAACGCTAGGCCACGGCGAATGGTATATATAGTTAAGGATGAATATTTACCTTCCATACCTGTTACTCTCATATATATGTCACAGTATTTGCTTGTATAATTCAAAATAACACAATACCAAAGGTACAGTTTAGTACTGGACAGATTGCTCGTCAACGAATATTTGATTTGCGTATACCTGGCATACGGCTCATATTGCTAGGCGTTTGCTTAAACGCCACAACACGGGAAAAATAAAATATCATCTGTTGTTGTTTTATATTTTGTAAAGTCATTGTTTGACGGCACTTTATAATCAATTACATTAGAAATGATTCTAAATTACTGTGACACCATGTTTTTGAAGAGAAAAATGGAACTTGAATATAAAAAGCAGCAGACGACAAACTTTACTGCAGCATTGTAAGGGTTATGGTGCTCGTATACGGCTTGGCCACAATCAGGGCTCAGTAGAACCTTTCACTTTTAGACAAAAATCAACTTCTTTTTCCAGCTCCAAAGTCATTACCAAACTAAAATATTATATATCATGCTTATTTACCCGAAATATCAGTTAAATAGCTATCACAGTTTTTTCGCAATACGGGCTGGAAGTTGGTTGGTAAAGGTCGTCACAGACTCTACACAGTTGGTGAAATGTATTTTTTAATTAATAATTGCTTTTGCAAAAACATGATTTATGTGGCAAATGTGCTATTTACAATTAAGTATATGCTAATGTGATTGTATCTCAATAAATGTTTTACAAAATTTCCATCAAAAATAGTTATTCCTCGACAATTGAAATTTGCATCATTTTCAAAAAAAAAGAATTACTGTTCTCTCTGTTCTTTGAAATCAATAACCCCTATCTTAAGAAAGACATTAATACATGGATAGTTTCGTGGTAATCTGTAATACAGTACTCTGATATATGTATCGTATTGTACAGGTGTAGTCACGTAGTTTAATAGTTATTGAGTATCGAATACGTGTATGAAAAAGTGTCACAGACTACAAACGGGACAATACATTAATTATGCTGTAAATAACAGAAACATCCTAGCTACTGTGCGCTTTTTCCATGCTAGCGATGTATAATAGTGTGTGTGTAGCTATAGATAGTGATAAACAGTAACATTACAATTTACAAAACTGCTGGATACGCAAAATAACTTAAAAAATATGGTTATTTTTTTCATAAAAGCGCTTGAAATCACATGTATCCATGATCAGAGTATATAAAAAGATAGTGAAATGCGTCCCAACACACATACCTACTGGTTCAAACATGAACACATTTATTAATATAGACAAATAAGTTGCCGTGCTCACAATTAAACTCATTTAATCCAATGTCACAGACTCTACCAAAAATAGAGTAAAAAACCATAAGGGGGGCAATGAGCAAGGAAGTATTGTTCAGTGGTTATCATGGATCCCTTGACTTTGTCATGTTATATGTAAAGTAGTAATACCATAGGCACACATGCTTTGGATATAAATACAACAAAACATCAGTGTTTATACGAACTAACTTTAATGAAGAAACGAAACACGAAATTCAAAACGTCTTGACCACACCGCTATCATTTACTACATGTAGCTGTCCGTCCGGAAAAAGTAGCACTGCTCATGGTCCCGCTGCAAAATGCAGCACAGTTTGTCTCTGCTTGGTCATAATTGTTGGCTGAGGCAAAATGCTTATAATGGAGCTTTTGGGCTCCCATGACTCGTCAGACTTGTTATATGCTTATATTTGTAATGGTTGATATTTATGGTAGAGTCTGTGATGCCAGGCATTGAATTGAAATATATTGCCAGTAATAATTAATTCTTAGTATATATGACTGCAATTAAGCTTCAGTTCATTGTGTGCTAGTTTAGCAAATATAATAGATTTGAAAAGTGTTTGCGTATGTCAAATGCATGTATCAAAGTCAATTGATATTACACATGAACAACTGACATGTGCATAAAAAGCTATACAATATGAGAAATTTCATTATTGTATTGAATTTTGACAGTATTATGAGTATGCAGTATGGTATACAATCACTAGATTCAATATTATGTTACAAAATGTCTTGCCAAGTAGTTTTAACGATTTTTTTATAATTCAAGTAATTGCGTCACAGACTACACCGTCACAGACTCTACATTTTCATATATTCAGGAGGATGGTCACTGTTTCAAGGGATTGCCATTTATAATAATTGTTATTTCCATACTAGAGTGTGGGTTCTCGAACATGGTACAAATATATTTGAACTATATATTAAGCATAAAAAGTTATTTGGGCGTCACAGACTCTACATGTTTTTTACTGAATAAAAAGTTAGATGTTTGAAAGAGCGGTAAAAATTATTTTCGGGAATAACATATATTATTTTACATAAATTGTCTTCAATGTGGTTAAGTAGCTGATCTTGAGTCATTTGCACCATACTATATGTCCTTTGTCTCTTTGTTATTATATATTTATTAGTAAAGGGGGTAAATTATCTAAAATATATAACGAACCATGCCTACAGCTAACTTCCAGCTATAATCTTATTTGTTTAGGTATTATGATAATATAAACGACAGTTGATAGGTAATTGAATCGGCTAAAAAGTGGTATATACTAACAACATGAGCTTTTTAAGTATGGTTTAATTAAAAACAACTGAAAAGTAACTTTTTTCAAATGAAAGGTCATAACGCTGAAATTGGGCTAAAAATCACACGAAAATTGGCAATATCTTTTTTATAGAAGCTGCTGCATATTTTATTTTTTTGGGGTTTGCGAGATTAGTATTCACTAAAGTGTATTTCCATTGCTAAAATACATCTCTTTGTCATATTTGGAAAGAGATAGAACACTATAACATCCAAAAATAATCTAATGAGCCCTGATTGTGGCCAGGCCGATAGTGAATGAAGCACTCGCTGACTATAACCGGCATCTAGTATTTGCTTTCTCATTGCGCCGTCATTTACGGAAACTATGACTGAATTTTCTAAGTCAATCAGTCTGATTGACAGAGACTGAGGTCAACTACGCCATAACAAATCAAACATCGCCAATGGAACATGCTGATATCAACAACGATGCAATTCATTACCTGGAAAAATACTGGCTTCGACGGGTTCCGTGGCTCGTTGTCAGGCGACCAGAGGACGCGCGTGTCCGGTTTCAGATCCATGATGACGTCAACAGCGCTCACGTTGTTACACTCCCAGGACGCTGCCAGTAGGGGGCGCGGCGCAGACGGATAACCGCTGTAGTTAAACTGGTATGAGTGGTCTTTCGTGTTCACATCGATGTTACTGTCGTTGATTATACCTGTAGGTGGTAATGCATTGATTTAGATGAGACAATCCATGTGAGTTTATACATGAAAATATTATTATATGAAAACTCGCACATGTTTTAAGGTACAAAAATACGGAAGCCCACAGGGGACGTAGAATTCTTTTTTTCTTAATTCGTTACTACGCCGGAAATAACAATCAATTCGTTCCTACGAAATAACAATTCGTTCCCTCAATTTAACAATTCGTTCCCACGAATAACAATTCGTTCCCACAAATTAACAATTCGTTCCCTCAATTTAACAATTAGTTCCCATGAAATAACGATTCGTTCCCTCGAATTAACAATTCGTTGGAACGAATTGTTGATTGTTAATTCGAGGGAACGAATTGTTAAATTGAGGGAACGAATTGTTATTTCGTGGGAACGAAGTGTTAATTCGTGGGAACGAAGTGTTAATTCGTGGGAGCGAATTGTTATATCGTGGGAACGAATTGTTAATTCGAGGGAACGAAGTGTAATTGAGAGAACGAATTGTTATATCGTGGGAACGAATTAATAAAAAATAAATACATGTCCCTGCGGGGCTCCGTACAAAAACACATGGCTTGTCTCAAAGGAGCGACGATAAGTTGCTAGAGGTTAATCGACGAGTCCACAATTAGGCAAACCAGGTGTATTATCGTATCATAGTCTCGTGTTCGTGCATTATAATTGCAGCTATCGTGTATTGTAGTGATGATAAATTTACATAAAGTGTGCCGCAGTGGAATCGGCTGGGAAAGAACATCCACGCTTTTCCAAAAAATATTGTTCGTCACAACAGACGAAAGTATGTATTTCCCGCCAGTTTATGATTAACCTCTCACATTGCCGGACCAACGGTCACCGTCAAACATATTTTCGATTCGGCTCATATTCAAGGGTGGGAATTGGCTCGAACACCTTCCATACCCGGTCAAACATATAAGGAGATACGGTTAATATATAAAACGAATATGAAACACAACACCCGCCATTTACTGGCTCCCGTCTCACCTTCACGGACCCACATGCGCACGATGAATCCCATTCCGGCCGTGGTGGCGAGCGCGAGTTCGTTCGTATTCTCGTACTTCTCCAGCATGCGCAGTAGGTCGACCTTGTGAACGTCGTCCTTGACGAGCGACTTCATGCTGGTGACCTTGCCACTCTTGACGGTGATCACGCGGCACCAGTTACGCAGCAGGTGCTCCACTACACGGCGGTCCGGCTTCTGGCAGTTCAAGGCCACCCACAGACCTGTATGTGAGTACTACTTAGAGCCGGTTCGTCCGACTGTACGGGGAGATAATCCGCGAACTTTAGCTCACGGATTATCTTCACGTACAGGCGGACAACCGTGCTCTCATACATTTATTGTTTACCTGTGTACAAGTAATGTTTAGACCCGGTTCGTCCGCCTGTACTGGCAGGTAATCATGAGCTTTAGCTCCAGGATTATCTCCTCGTACAGGCGGACAACCGTGCTCTCGTTAATTTATTATTTATTTATAGGCCTGTGTGTAAGTAATGCTTATAGCACGGTTCGTCCGTCTGTACGAGAATATACTTATAGACAGTGCATGCCGTATGTGCTACTCTAAGTGTATTCAACCAGAAACATAAAGTAATATATGTGTCTGCTTCAACGGAATCTGGGGCCCGTTTCACTAAACATAGTACGACTAAGATGTTCGTAAGTGCAAAATTATGATAGTCTGTAAATTTCACATTAACAATGTTTTCATTTAAATGCAGCCTATGTTATATGCAAATCCATCAATTGAAATTGCCAGACGTTCCTAGATTTGCACTTACGAACGTTTTAGTCGTACGAAGTTTAGTGAAACGGCCCCCAGCTAGTATGAATTATTATAACCAAATGGCTACACATATGGACTGACTACAATTGGGGCGAAGTGCATGTGTTACGAAAGCTTTATGTTCACAATGTAAATAGTAAGTATAATTTCCTAAATTAGCAAGCATATACTCGTATTTAGTGGCGTTTTGTTTAAACATTTATTCTAAGACATTTTGACTTGCTGGTGCACAGAGTGTATGCTTCATGGTGTAATCGTCTCTACTGTCTGTTCCACGTTTTGTTGCCGACGAACAATATGTATAAGTTAGATCACGGTTCGTCCACATGTACGAGGAGATAATCCGCGAGCTTTAGCGTGCGGATTATGGCTCGTACATACGGACAAACGTGATCTAACTTATGTATCACATCGTAATGCACATACCTTGCATACGAGCTGTGTTAATACAGAAACAACACCCGGAAATGTGTCAAAGATGTGATAATTCCAGCACAAAATATTTATACAATTCCCTAACATTTGATTGGCCCGTAGCAAGTCTCTGTCCAAAATTTATATCCCAGTAAACTCCATGCCGAACTACTTTCCGTAATAACCGTGAGGCGCAGTTAAAATAATTGTTAAGACAAGAAACGAGGCAAAGCCACGAAGGCCAGGTTTTTTCCAAGCATAGACACTTGGATAACATAATTATACCCACTTTCTGTAGACTAGATGGCCGTGGCCTGCATGTCGCGCCTTGGAGCGAGGCATGGACACAAAAACAAATAGATATAGTAGATGGAAAAACTTTAACGAAAAAACTTTAACCGGACACACGGACGTACGGACGGACGTATGCCAAAATGCCGACGATATCGCGCTTTCTGCAAGTGGGTGCGACAATGATGATAAACACCCATGTGAAGTATCAAGGTAATGGGTGAAGCAGTTGCAGAGATATAGTACACGAAAAAACTTTAACAAAAAAATTCAAAGTAATTTGACCTTGACATTGGGCACAGGGGCCGCACGGTTGGGGGGTAGAATGAAAATATGGATGATGATAAACACCCATGTGAAGTTTCAAGGTAATGGGCGAAGCAGTTGCAGAGATATAGTATAACGAAAAACGTTTAACCAAAAAACTTTAACCAGACGTACGTTAAACAGTTAACGTTGAAAAGTCAATTACGTAGAAATAATAGGTGAAGGTAAACAAAATGGTCACATGTTGGATAGTTTTATGTGGTAGGCACCCCTTGGTTATGAGGCTGTGAAAGTTTGGTGGTCCTCGGTGGTACAGTACCAAAGAAATGGACTTAAACACAAAAACTTAACATTGTAAACGCGAAAACTTAACATTGAAAATGGCTAAGTCGATTGCGCGGAAAAAATGGGTCAAGTTAAAAAAAAGTAACATGTTGGATAGTGATATGTGGTGGGCACA
The DNA here is from genome assembly GCA_029237695.1 of Conchocele bisecta. Taxonomy (NCBI): domain Eukaryota; kingdom Metazoa; phylum Mollusca; class Bivalvia; order Lucinida; family Thyasiridae; genus Conchocele; species Conchocele bisecta. The sequence goes on along the minus strand of CM055276.1, from coordinate 85,349,885 downwards.
CCTTGATTATGAAGCTGTGAAAGTTTGGTGGTCCTAGGTGGTACAGTAACAAAGAAATGGACTCAAACACGAAAACTTAACATTGTAAACGCGAAAACTTAACATTGAAAATGGCTAAGTCGACTGCGCGGAAAAAATGGGTCAAGTTATAAAAAAAAGTAACATGTTGGATAGTAATATGTGGTTGGCACCCCTTGATTATGAAGCTGTGAAAGTTTGGTGGTCCTAGGTGGTACAGTAACAAAGAAATGGACTCAAAACACGAAAACTTAACCGGTGTAAAAACGCGAAAAAACCTTAATATTGAAAATGGCTAAGTCGACTGCGCTGGAAAAAATGGGTCAAGTTAAAAAAAAATTATAACAATGTTGGATTTAGTAATATGTGATGGGCACCCCTTGATTATGAAGCTGTGAAAGTTTGGTGGTCCTAGGTGGTACAGTAACAAAGAAATGAACTCAAACACGAAAAACTTAACATTGATTGTGGACGCCGCCCGCCGCCCGCCGCCCGCCGCCGCCGCCGCCGCCCGCCCGCCGCCCGCCCGCCCGGCTCGGCTTTCGCCAATCCAATAGCCTGGATTTGTTTTTAAAAAACCTGGCTAAAAACGTAAAATAAACACATTTTCTTGATGAATTTATTTCAAAAGCTGGAATTATAAGGAATGAATGGCCTTTTTGTGGAATTTATCGGGGATATAAACTTGGAAAAGTCGCGGGAATACTGGACGAGGCCTTCCGGCCTTCGTCCAGTATTCCCGCGACTTTTCCAAGTTTATACCCCGATAAATTCCACAAAAAGGCCATTCATTCCAATAATAAATATCCTTATTATATGCGGACGTTCGTTTCCCATTGAAACACAATGGAACGCAGCACATCAATGTTTCTCCATAGTGACGTGTCGCCAGTTCGTAGGTCAGTGCCGGAACTACTCTTCACCTCGTAAAATACTTACTTCTAAATCATCATTAATTTGTTTATTTTATTTATATTTTGTATCTTTTTTATCTTGTCTTTCAAAAACAAGCGGTAAGTACAGAATAAATGAATGGGAAAACGTTTCTTTACGTTTTCATTGTGTTCAAATACCTGACATTCAATGGAGCATATTAAAACCACAGCCATTCGGCGTGTTTCGGCTTTCATCGGTATAACTTTATGTATATGAACAAGGCTTCTAACTTTGGTCGGAAACGACCTCGTATCATAACATATTCCGCGATTTTACTAACGCTAATGAGAATATTTTGGTGGAAAGTGCACATGTGTATTTGAGAATTATTGTTATCTTGCTAAAATAATATAGTTAGAACATATTTATGCTAATAATAGCGAATTACAGCTCCTTTTCCTAGGTCGGACACAACCTCGTACCATAATAAATGAAATAATGTGTTCTACCGTCAATATTGTAGTGGCAAGTTCATATGGTCATTTCAGAATTATCTATATATATATATATACCGTGGGATCTCCCTGCTTCTCTATAGATGCACGAAGTACGTACCTGGCTTGAACTTGTTGTACCAGTGCAGGTTTTACGTACCTGGCTTGAACTTGTTGTACCAGTGCAGGTTTTCCTCCCAGCCTGGCGGCCGTTCATTGTGCATGACGTCCTCGGCCGTCTGTCCCTCAATGTTCTTAATTGTTGTATCGATGCCGCACCTGCAGGTGACACAAACATGCACATCAATTGGCAGTTGCGGGTAGTAACCATCCATACGGGAGTTTTGCAGCGTATGGTGATATCAATGAAGGTTCATGCATTAACAGGTCATACATACATAGCAGGGATTGTGAAATTGTTACAATTGCACTAATTGGCAAAATACCAGAAAACCGTCAATAAAGACATTTATCCCGTCAACACAGTGCGTATGTGCCGTGAAACACGGTGCCGTGAAACATTTTTGATATCCAGTCAATACTATTTTTGCATTTTACAGCAATTTGTAGGTGTTGACGGGATAAATAGAATAGTAGGTTAGTGCCGTGAATGGGAAAACATATCTGGCGCGGCACAGAAACGGGATGTGCTCGGCAGAGCCTCGCCCATCCCGTTTCCTGAGCCTTGCCAGATATGTTTTCCCATTCACGGCACTAACCTACTATTCTCTATATCATTGTATAAAATGGGCGCTCGCAGTGTATTGACACAGTGTAATAAAACAAAAGTGTAATATAGATATGCAAATTAGTTTGTTGCAGAAAACAGGTTTGATAACCTGTACATCTTCAATGTATGATGATGTGTTTATGCAATAATTCAAATATAATATTTACGTTGATTTAACATGAGACTTATTAAACCTGTTGACTTATAAGAAACTAGGCATAGCCTCGTTTCTTATGAAATCAGTAAACTCGTTTGATAGTTGATACATATCATATTAAGGACTGACTTTATAGAATACGATATTTTCTTTAAAATGGAATACGTAGCGTTATATTTATTTGACAGGCGTTGACGCGGAAGTGTATACTTTCATTGTAAGTCAGACTCGATGAAGCGTCAATCGGTTTGCAGCTAATTTATACACGCACACGTGAGTTGCCATTCGGTGTCAGTCATGCATGGGACATTGGGCTTATGGGTTTGCGACCAGTTTTCATTCCTGTCAGCCTGTGCATCCGCACAGTCTGATCAGGATATGCACTGTTCGCCATTCCATCATTGAAACACGCGGCATATTTATAATAAACAAACGTTATCGCCGCTATCAGGCTACATGATAGCTACAATAATTCGCCTCCCATATGTTATCTACGGCGACAAGTTGACACATTCAAACAATGTGAGCAACCGAAGTGCATACTAGTAGTATATAAGAGTCACGCGGCACCTTCCACAGCATGATGGTATCATTTGTGACTTTTATATACTACTACCGCGAGACCATATATTTATGACATGAGAAGATACACCCTACTAGAGATAAAAATCCCTATGTTATACTCAGTATATATATACAACAATCTGTCATACTTTTATTACGAATAAAATAACAACTGACACCCTATTGAAGATAAGAAATCCATAAGTTATACTCAGTATTTTACAGCAATCTGTCACAAATATATACTGACACCCTATTAAAGACAAGTTATCCATATACTCAGTATATATACAACAATCTGTCATACTTTTATTACGAATAAAATAACAACTGACACCCTATTAAAGATAAGAAATCTATAAGTTATACTCAGTATTTTACACCAATCTGTCACAAATATAAACTGACACCCTATTAAAGACAAGTTATCCATAAGTTATACTAAATATATTACAACAATCTGTCATATATTTATTACGAATAAATATAAACTTACACCCTATTGAAGATAAAAATTCTATTGGTTATACTCAGTATAATGCCTACCATAAAGCAAATGAGAGAGCAAGCTAAGAGTTGGGGAATTTCCCTAAGAGGTTTGAGACTCAAGAAAGATATAGCAGATAGGATAAGTGACGCGCGAGCCGTCTACGAGGAGAGGCTGCGGCGTGCGGTTTCGACCGGACGACTGCCCGCCGACCCCGAAAAACGCTCCGAGAAATTGGAGAACGAGACGACGGCCAGTCTGCGCGCCACCGCTTACGCGCAGCGTGTAAAAGAAGATCCCAGCGCACGTAGAAAACCCCTATACAAGGCGTACTACAATAAGATGTATCAAGGGTTGGTGGTGGGACCTCCCAAGAAGAGGAGAGATATCGCCAGAGCTTTGGTGGAGGAGGGTCCCAGGATTCTCGCCGAAGAAGCCGAAGCTAGGGAAACTGTTGATAGGGGTAGGAGGAAGATAGTATGGACTTTCGAGAGGGGGGTAGACGGGGAGATCGCTAATCGTATAATGAATAAAATTCGCCCAGAGATGACCACGGCATGTTACCTGAGGTATTCGTGCTCGTATCGTATTAGGAACATAGAGACCGACGCTACTATGATCTATCACAAACAATCAAAGGGCAGTCCGTGGATAAACGAGATCGCCAAAGCCGAGAGTTGGATATCCGATAGAGAGAAAGGTCGAATGGACATCGACAAAGTCGATAGACCAAACACAAAATGGACCTTCGTTCGTTGGATATCGGTCGAGGTGAAGATGATCATCGACGCTCAACAACTTCTCATGGGAGCGGGAAAACTCACAGACTGGTTAAGACAGAAAAAGGGAATGTATTCCGTCGACACGTAAGACGACTACTTGTGTCTGTTTAGGTGCATAGCCATCCAACGTGGAGAGAGACCAGACCGCTGTTGTGAGAAGGCACGAGCTCTGGCTCGCGAATATCTCGGGCATGATAACGGACCGGGTAGCCAGGGAATTCCCCTGGACGATATTAAGAAGGTCGAAGAGCGCTTCAAGCTGGATATTCGCGTGTACGAGCCCACCGCCGATGGAGTGTGGTACCTCATGAAGGTTCCGGCAAATTACGACGTGGTTGGGGGAAGACAATGACGATAGGAATGTTTGGAGGTCACTCGTTCCTCATAACGAATCTCCGCAAGATGACGAACGAGTACGGGTGCACCGGATGTCAACAACGGTTCACAAAGTCGTGTAACATGCACAGGCACGCGACCACCTGCATGGGTGGGAAGACCGTGGTGACATGTCCAGGTAAGAGGGTAGAGAGACCGCAGTCGGCCTACGAGAAGGCGTTCTATCCTAAGGGGTCAGCGAGTGTGAGGTCGATTCAATGGTTGAGCAGAGAAGAGGAGAGGGTGGGAAAGCACATACATCACGCCAACTGCGGTCACGGTGGTGAGAGGTGGGTGGCCGGTGATCCGGTCGACGGTTACTGTCACGAGACCGAGACCGTGTTTCAGTTTCACGGATGCTACTGGCACGGGTGTCCGAGGCATTGCATGAGAGGTAATGCGAGATCGCTGTACAAGAGGATGAAAATTCAAGACGCCAAGATAAGGAAGGCGGGTTACGAGCTGGTGGTGATGTGGGAGTGCGAGTGGTTGAATGAGGTGAATACCTACTATCCACAATTGCCACGCGAGGAGGAGACGACTCTCAACCCCCACCAGATAGTCTACGACTTCGAGGCGTATCTCGACAAGTCAAAAAGCACGCGACCCACCAAAGACCTGACCTTCGAGGTCGAGCACGTTCCTATATCGGTGTCGTTGGGGGTTACGACGCATGAAGGGATCACACACCTATGCGAACGAGATCCCGACACGCTAGTCGAGAAGTTCGTGACCGAGCTGCAGATGAGAGGCAAGGCAATCAGGGAGGGGGTTAGAAAGAAGTATCTGCCGGCCGACATAGATATGTTATCGAAGTCTCAGCAAGCAAAGATTATCTCATGGATTGACCAAGTCCCGGTGGTGGGGTTCAACTGTAGCAGGTACGACCTGAACCTCATCAAGCAGTACTTTGTAGAGAAGTTGGCGGTCACCGTGAATAAGGTGATGGTCGGAAAGAGAGCCAGCACGACGATGTTTCTGTTTACCCCGGAGTTTAAATTTCTCGACATCATCCAGTATCTGGACCCGGTACCACGTACGACCGGTGGGTTAAGGCGTACGACTGTAAAACGGTAAAGTCTCACTTTCCGTACGAGTGGTTCGATAGCGCGGACAAGCTCGACCATCCGGGGCTGCCAGACTATCCCGAGTGGTACTCGAAGTTGAAGGGTGAGTTCCTACTGTCGTTGTCCGAGTGGAAAGAGTGGTAAGATGGTATTCCGAGAAAAGGGGATGAAGACGTTCAAGGAATGGTTGCAACACTACAACGACTTGGATGTAGGACCGTTCCTGGAGGCTCTGAATAAAATGACGGAGTTCTACAGGGGAAGAGGTGTGGACATACTCAAGGATGCCGTGTCTCTACCCGTTGTTTCCCTTCAGTACCTACTCCGCGGGTCGATCGATGGGAAGGCGGACACGCCCGAGCTGTGGTCACCGAAGTCTGAAACTTACGAGATGATGAAGCAGGGATTGGTCGGTGGTCCGTAGTATTCTCCAGATACGCCGAGGCTGGAAGGTCGACGATCAGGGGTCAGGTGGGGAGTCGGGAGGAGAAGATGTGCAAGGCGGTGCTGGGGTACGATGCCAATGCTCTATATCTATCTACTCTGTCGAAGGAGCAGATATGGACGTGTGACGACCCGGAAAGGCAGTCGTATATAGACCGTTTCGTGAGGAAGGTCAGGAGTGAAAAGTGGTTCGGATTTGCGGAGTTGGATATAGAGGTCCCGGAAACGTTGAGAGACAAGTTCTCGGAAATGTCACCGCTGTTCGTTAATCGGGAAGTCGATGAGAACGAGGTTCCGCAGCACATGAAGGACTACCTGGCCGGGACCGGGAGGAAAAGAGTAGAAGGACAGAGAAAGCTCGTCGGGGGCAATGACCGCCAAGAAGATGATCATATACTCCCCGCTGCTAAAGTGGTATCTGAAGCACGGTCTGATCGTCAAGGCGGTGCATAGGGTAATTGACTACACGCCCGGCAAACCGTTTCAATGGTTGGTTAAAGAGGTCATCGCTGCTAGACGGACGGGGGACGTCGACAAGAGCAAGGCGGTGTTGGCGGAGATATTCAAACTGGTTGGCAACGCGTGTTGTGGCAAGCTGATAGAGGCACAAGAGAGACACATGAACACCACATATACGAAGGATGAGAAGACTGTCGATCGGGCACTGAGGTCGGCGTGGTTCGAAGACCTGGAGGAGATTGGGGAGGCTCACGAGATATCGAGCAGGAAGACTCGAGTGGTGATCAACAGACCGTTTCAGTGTGGCATAGCGGTCTACCAGTTGGCCAAGCTCCGGATGCTGGAGTTCTACTACGATTTCTTGGACAAGTACGTGGATCGCGGAGATTTCGAACTGATACAGATGGACACTGACAGCATGTGCTTCGCGCTGTCGGAGAAGACGCTGGCGGCGGTGGTGAGAAAGAATATGAAGAGAAAGTTTAATAAGGAGAAGACCGAGTGTTGGCGTGGGACGTGTGGAGCAACAGAACTCCGGGACTGTTTCAAGCTGGAATTCGAAGGGATAGAGCCATCGCTCTGTGTAGCAAGTGTTACTACGTGAGCGGTGATGGAAAATCTAAGCACCCGGCCAAGGGGATGTCGAAGAGATCTAACGATCTGACTTGGGGAAGGTATAAGAGTGCTCTCGAAGGGGGTAGGGATATGGCGGAGAACAGGGGATTCCGAATGATTAACGGGGTGATGAAGACGTACTGTCAACAAAAATTAGGACTCTCGGCGTACTACGACAAGAGGAGAGTGATGGAAGACGGGTTACACACCGAGCCTATAGGATAGATAAAAAAAAGAACTCTGAGAGAATACTAAAGACTCTGACGATCCGGGGGTAGCTGAGTGTCAGAAGGCACCGCGAGAAGTTCTTCGCGAACAAACCCTCGAGATGGCCCATCATCCAAATAGTAGAGCACGGGCTCATCGGGCTTGGTAATAGATCGATCTAGATGATATACATTGAGGTGACCACACAGGGATCCAGTCGCGCGGCGGCTGCCACCTTCGAGCTCTCCCGGTTGATAGAGGTACCGGACGTCAATATCTGATGGAAGCCGTTGCTCCTCTAAACCAACGGGTCGCCCGCGCGAGACGGCAGAGGGCTCGCTCGTCACCCTTTTAAGCTTGATAGCATCTACGGGTTTCTTACCTATCAATCTGGTCACCTCTCCGTTCAGTGCGGAGACCACGGCGGGCAGTCTGGCCACCCACTCGGTCGATCGCGAATGAGGGTCTACAAGTTCTTTAGCGTATTGGTGTCCGAACAGTCTCTCAGCCACGGTTCGATTGAAGCGTTCCACGATCCCCTGGTCCCGGTGGATGTTGACGCGGCCGCGTCTGACAGAAACTTCGTGCTTAGACAATAGATGAGAGACCGCGCCCATGAACTCGCGGCCGGGATCGACCTGGAGAAGATTCGGCCATTTGAGAGGACTCCTCTTATATATTCGGGAGAGAGCCTCGGCCACCTCCTTAGACTCTTTAGTGGCCAACGGCTCAGCCCCCTTATAACGACTCACTACGTCAACGACTGTCAGCGCGTACTTGTACGTCTTACGACCGACGCGATCGTGAGGGAGAAACAGGAGATCCGCTTGGTGAACTTGGTTCGGTACCGGCAAGTCGAATTTCGGGCGCGGAATATTGTGAGGCGCGGGTAAATAGATCTGCCAGATGGCCTGCTTCTCGAGCCATTCCTTGACAGCGTTTTCTGAAACCTTGGTCGCCGCCGCGAGGTTCTTGATGGCAGCAAGTCCCTTCCAGTAGCCGCGGGGGCTATAGTACGTGTTCGCTAGCTTGCGCGTTAGGCGAACTGATAGTTTGGTATTAAGTTTGCGCGTGTTCATCGTATGCGATGTATTCTAATATATCTGACAATCTCCAACATGCCCTCGCCAGATCGTCCGGTAACTGCGTCGATAATAATAAACCTTTATTGGAAGTACAATCGCGATTGGGGGTTAAGTTCTGAAGGAAATTGGGAAAATATAATCCCCCAGGATTGGTGGAGGAATCTAACATCCGCTTTGCGAAAAGGGTGGCCACTTTTTCGTCCTCCCGCCACGTCTCGAGAGAATCTCGGGCCAGACGAATCATACCCTTTGCACCAACCATGCGGTGTTTAAGGGCAGTGTAGCCTACATCAATCATAGCAAAATAAAGTTCGTCAACTGACATCGTTCTATATATATATATTTATAAAAAAAGTTATTTAAAATAATTAATTTAAAATCTCGATTGAATATAGTAGCCGACGAGCCCCACCACACCCATTCCCACGACGATGAACGCGATCTCGAGGTCTTTTTGGGGCTCTGACGGTACATAGAAATCTGAAAGTTGGGGCTCGCGATGCCAGCGCGTACTCGCGGTTGGCTTCTTCAACGTTCTGAAAAGTTTGTGCGGCGTGATTTTCGCGGCGAAGCTCTTCATTGACCCAGTCAAGATGAGCGGTTCGTTTTTTCGACCACGCTTCCTTTGCGCTATTGAGTTGTTCTACAGCTAAATCGTGACGCTTACGCTCCTCATCCACGTTCGAGCTTCTCATTTTAGAGAATATAAAGTTGCTACCGCTGAACGCCAATGCGTTTACAAGCGCACCACCTACTATTACTGCGATTGAAGCCATTTATTTCCATATATTAAATGGTAGATTCCAGCTCTAACTAGATAATTCGGGTCCAAAACTGCGGCCGCTACATCTAAGGTCGCGAGCCCTACGTCTCTCGCAGTAAAGTCCAATTTGGGAGCGGATCCTCCTAGGGCCATCTTTGATAGTCGAGCATACCCGATACTGAAACCCGATATCACCACGGCGTGATAAAGCGCATTCACTAACATTTTACCATCTTGTTCAGCCATTATAATTATTGCATATAAAAGGGGTCGCGATCAATGTTTAAATGGGGCGCGTCCAACAGTGTCGGGGTTTGTTTTTTCAATTTCAACCTCGTTGATGACCTGTTGTTGAAACGGTAAAGCACATACAGGGTGCCCACAACCGACAGACCACCAACAACAACCCACGGGATCCAATCAGTATTGGGAGTTGGAGCAATCGGTTTCGATCCAATAGCGATTGGGGGAGAAACAGCTGCCACCGGGTGTTTTGTCGTCTCAATTTGAGTTTGACATCGTGAAGCTCGGCGAGTATTTTATCTTGTTTAACTTTTCGGGTGACAGCCGCCGCCCGCCCAGCTGCCTGTCTTTTCGGGTTTTTATGTCGTGCTGTTGAGGGTTCATCCAACGTGCTCTGGTTCAACTCCAATTTCGATTGGGTTGAATGTGGTACCGTCAATCTCGCGGGTGTGTCTTGTGTCATCATTTATAATATTAGGGCTTATAGTTCGTGGGCATATATGTCCAAATTGACAGTGTTTACCCGTGGTCAACGCGGTTGTCAGCGGAGCTAAGTACATTCCAAACTTGTGATAAATTGAGCAGCAGGCTGTTCTAAGAGTGTGACCTATAAAAGGGTCAGTCTCTAGATCGTCAATCAATCCCGCGGTGCTCGGTATAGGGAGAAGTATACTAACGGCGGTTGTGTACAAATGAATAGCCGCCGATCCGAGAGTTTTTGTCATCTCCGCTCCCAATTTGGATTCGTATCGCGCATACATTTTATCGATCTCCGCATCTGACATCTTATCCACCTGAAAAACTGAGAGACGCCTACCGAGATAATGCTCCGATTGTCCCCCAGCAACCAGCGCAGCTAGCCGCTCTCGTCGCGCCGCATTTTCATTTTCATTCGGAGTCGTTGCACTCAACCCAATACCAACCGCCATTGGAGTTGATTCCGATTGCTCTGTCGGATCATTATCTATGTTGGCAGTCGGAGTGAGGTTTCTTCTATTAGCTGATCGAGAAGTTCGTCGCAGTTCATTTTTCTTAAAATTAATTAACTATTCTAACAAGTCTCATCACTTTAACATATTGCAAAGCGCACCACCCGATACTTATGATCACCATTATGCTCGCAACAAAGCTCGCAGCGGAGCACCAAATTGTTAACATTGTTAACCATTGTTCAGCATTTGTTCAACATTTGTTAAGCATTTGTTCAGCATTGTTCAGCATTGTTCAGCATTGTTCAGCAATTGCTAAGCATTGTTAAGCATTGTTCAGCATTTGTTCAGTAATTGCTAATTAATTAAAAAATTAATTGATAACTTCGTAAGTAGTTGGTTGATCAGTCTTTACAAAAGCTTGGCGTGCTTAGTTTCCGAAAGCATCTGTCGAACCTCCAGGCGCTCCTCGCGCGTTGGGATAACGTCATTCTCTCGAAGACAGTCATCGAATGAGTCTCGGTCCTTGCAGTGAAAGAGGGCGACCCATTTCGTTTGCTCGCGCAGATCCTTGAGGACGGCGTTGTACTTTTGAGTGGATATCCATACGCTTTGCCTAGCATGGCGGCCAGAAAATGCGAGCTCGGAGAGCATGTCCTTCTTTTTGGTCATCGCCGCCTTGGCCGAGCAATCGTCAATCACGTATAGGGTGGGCTCACCCTGGATTTTTTGGTATAAACCACGCAACCAATCGTGAAGCCTATCACCGGGGTCAATAACGTATACCTCAGGGTCGGTCCATATCCACGGGCGCCGCTGATAAGTATCGTTGTGCCGCACAGTGGGACACAGGATCACAATGTGACGAAAGGCATCGCGGTAGGAGCCCTCGCGCAAGTCTAGGATGAAAACCGTTTTTCCGCATCCGGTCTGCCCACATATTATGGCAGACTGGGCATCTCCAATCGTGAATTGGTATTGATTGCTAATTTTCTTAAAATTAATTAATAAATCGTTAGATGATTTTTTTATTAAATCAGTAGAGTGCTGAGACGTATCGGCCATCTTCGATGTTGAGTTGTGCGTCTGTAATTATATATAAGTACACGTTCAATGGCCCGGCTCCGTCCGCCTCTTTGGTTATCTGGATCGTCACACCCTCGCTAGCGTTCTCAACTTGGCGTCCGCTGCCGTGTATTTGGTCGTCGTCGCTGGCTCGCATGTCTAGCCATAACGCGTATTTGGTATTCAGGAAATCCGCGAGGGAGACGGCCGCGAGATGCAGGTCTTTGGCAACTGCCGCAACCTCCGGAGAGCGCTTAGAGCCGGCAGCAAACTGCTTTCTTACTTCGTCCCACTGCTGGTGCGCGCGAAGATCCGCGCTGTAGAGTTGATTGGGTACTCCCTCGATCGTCACCTCTACCTTCGTGATTTTGGGGTTATAGAATTTGTCGGTTTTTCTAGCACCGAACGCGAACCGAGCATCCTCGAACAACATCAGTATACCTTTCATCGAGCGGGCGGGTACGTTGACATTAATATTCCACAATGTGTCGCCTTTGTCTTTCGTCATCTTGCGATGGCGAAGAACTCGGTCGTAAAGTATGGCAACGCGCCCGGCGTACTGGGTTCTGATCAATCGCGCGAGTTCGGGCATCGTGACCATGTCGTACTCCAGCGAAACATTATCGATCGTATACGTCGATAACAAGTCGCTGGCTATGAGAACTGGGCCGTAGTCGTTGAACGTTAGTTCGTATTCGAGGCGGTCAGCCAAAGCGCTCTGATAGTAGGGCATGTGACTCTCCAGCAACTCAAAGTCGAGCGGATGTAGAAAGCGGTTGCCGTAAGCGCCCGCGACCGCGTTGTCGCTCGCGTTGTTATCTGCCTTGTTAGCAGCCCCGATTCTAAGTTTGGTTACGTTCTTATTTTTGCTGCTGTCAATACCCTGATAGACAGCGTTTTCGCGCTCTTGCGCCGTCTTCCACAGGTCCTGATAGCAATGGTAGACGTCGCTGTCATCGATCGACATCACCTCATTACCAGAAATCTTTATCATGGTCTTCTTGACGATGGCGCGATCAAGGTTCTGAACGACGGTTCGGTCCGCGTCCGTCGACGTTAGCGAAATAGTGAAAGCGAGGCGAACAGTACCCGGCACAATGACGTCGTGAGTTCCGAGGTTGGGGAAGTGGGCTGCTGGTTCTGGTCGATCGTCGATGGGTTGTTCGTAATAACGATACTCTGTCTCACGCCTTTTGCCCCGAGGGGCTCACGCAGTCTGCTGTATGGATTGAGTTTGCGACCGTATTGACTCGAAGACATAATTTAGTGAATCTATATTAAACCCGTATGGTTTTGTCTTTAATACATAATTAATTTTAAGAAATTAATATGGCTGATTACGATATTGACATGGATGAAATCGGCAGAGACGATTTCCGCGATGATGATGACATCGATGATGACATCGATAACTATGACGAAACGACCTTCATAGAGACACCAGCACCCAAAAATACACCTTTGTTTGTTCCCAGGCGAACCACGAAATACACCTTCGCTTGTCCAGGCGCATCTTTGTTTGCTGGTGCCCCTATGTGGGAGGCCCCACCCGCAACTCCGGCATGGGCGGGCGGTGCCGAGATTCCTGCGGGGATCTCCAAGAATGAGCTGGCGCCTCTCACGGAAACGGAGTCTCGGGTGAAACGGTGGGAGAGTGAGGTGTCTAAACACGGCATCAATGCCACGTTGGAGTTCCGCAGCACTAAAAGAGGAGACTTGTGGGTTAAATGGGTAATAGCTGGAAGTTGCTGACGTACAAGAACGACCCGACCCGGTTTCTCAGCCCCTCTTCCGTGAACCGATATGGAGTATCCCTCGCTCGAGCTCTCGGAGTGATCGATGATCGGTCGCAGATGCCTCAACAAATGGTAAAAACCCTACAGTCTACCGACGAAACGCTGGCGAAGACGGCCGCCGCTATAGAAACGAGCGAGCTCAGCGATGTCCCTCGTATAGCCACCGACGCTATTAACACAGTGGAAACCGCGAGTCAACGAAATGAACGGCACGAAATATGACCCACCATTACCTCTTCGCGAACTCCGGGGACTCGATAAGGCTCTGCAAACAACTCGGGGCGAACTGGTCAATAACCTCTCCAAACTCACGGCGCTGGACAAACATATCGCGCTAGAAGAAAGAAAACTTGGGGAAATCCGTGACGATAGAGAATCTACCGAGAGGATTAACAAACTCCTGCGGTCGTTGCGGGACGAAAGAGAAGCTCGCTTGGAGGCTGCTTCGACTAACCGTGAGACGCTTTCCGGCCAATTAAGTCGGAGCCGCGAAACAATCTCGAGGGTTCTGCACGAGGACACGACACTCGGTGAGCGTCTTCGACTCTGTTCAGAGAGAAGGGCGTCACGATATTAACCATCATCGCAGCTTTCAGCATGATTATATCGACCCTAATTCTATCTATATCGTCTCTATTTGTAGCTGTCAATGCTGGTGCCGCAACAGCACCCGCACCAGCACCAGCACCCGCACCAGCACCAGCACCCGCGCCATCCGGCGGAGCCAAGGAGTGGATAAAAAAACAACTAAAAGCCCTCGCCAGTCTCCTGGCTAAATTAGCAGGAAAGTTGGCTGCCGCGCTGCCTGGTTTGATAGGAGGTCTCCTCTCCTTCTTGTTATCTATATTATCAAAAAACGGTCGGATGGCTCGCCGAGAATACCTGGGCTTTAATCGTGGCCATCGCCGGTCTCCTACTATTCTTCGCCAGAGAGTTCCTAAAACCAAAGCGTAAATAATCCGATCGCCACGAGGGCGACGACGAGCGCTAATTTCTCCTCCTCGTGTGTGTGCTTCCAATTTCAACATTGTTGATGATTGGTGTTTCAACATTGTTGATGGAACTTGATGGTGCATCCAATTACTAATTGTACTGTTGTACTGGGTTCGATTGTGTTTGAGGGATGTGTATCCATTTTGTGTTTTGGGGGGGGTATGAAATCGATTTGTGTTAGGGATGTGTATCCATTTTGTGTTTTGGGGGTTTTAATGAAATCTTTTTCGATTTATTTGAATTTACAACTCCGCGCCCGATCATGTTGGGGGTGCGCTTGATGATATCCGTGTTCACGTTACCGTTGCGGCCGATTTTTTGATTGGCGGTGGCGATTACGATTTGATTATTGTAACCATCAACCGGGTCGTCTCGTAGTATCATATTGCTCGGCGCCATATAAAGACCTATTCCAAATACATAGTCTACCGGGGTGCTGGCAGTCTGCAAAACGTCTTGATAATTCTGGATCGCCTTCTCCAGGTCCACCTTAGCTGAGATGGCGTCCTCAACAAGTGCCAAGAACTGTTTTTGCGCGTCAAACGCCGTTCAGACTCCTATTATAGAACTGCGAGTTTGTTTTTGCGCACCTAGTATAGCCCACACATATGTACGAATTGAATCATTAAGCCGACTAACACCGGCCTGAGTAAATCCAGTGCTTTTATCTAATATAAATGTACTCCATGCTATTCCAACTTTAGATGGTTGGTGTAGTGAAGCCGGATATGTTTGGTAGTAGGTTTTATCTGAGAATATATTAAGAAAAAAACTTGGTCTTTTTATGTATTAGGAAACTTGACGTGTACCTCATAATACTGCTATCGAATGTGCCATCAACAACTTTTACATCATTTCCAGCTTCTTCATAAAAGGGGTCCCCCATTGAATCGTTCTTGTGTAAACTTTTTGTTTCCAATCACGGTTTGGGTCCACACCAAATTCGTTGGCTATTTTCTCAAACGCTCTCCTATCATATGTGTTAGATGTAGGATTCCATGCAGCATCTTGTGGTAGTGGAACACGTAATTCTTTCAAAATCCTTCTAATAGTATAATAAACATGAAAGTTGTATAAGCTACTGCTCATCATGCTGTTACTTGGTTTTATGTGGTCTCCGAAAGATACACCACACCCAGTTGTGGCACACCACACAGCAAAATTTAGTTGGTTCTGCCAGAACTGCATCGGAGTTGCCCGCCATCTGTTTACCCCATCCACCGTACTAATCTTGGTCACCCTATATTTCTCAAACATGTTAGTGAAATTTGTGTCGAAACCTAGGCCCAAACTGACTCTTATTTTAGGGTGCACAAGCTCACCAATGGTGTTCTTTTGAGCGTATACACCACCAACTTTATACTTTGCATTATAATTAAAGCTAAATGCTTTTGTATCCATTGAAAGATATTATTATGTTTGCTACTATCAATAATGTTCAAAAAGGGAGTTGTGAACTTCAAAAATCAATCGACAACTGCTGCGGACAACGCCGGGTAGGCCTCAAATCAATCACGTTCACGGTTGGATGGCAGAATGTGGGGAAGAGCGAAGGGTTTTACTATGTGAAGGATGGACAACAATTAGGTGTAAAGCTGCCTCACTGACTGTGGGGAATAAGACAGCTCAAAGATTTTGTCAACTCAGAGCTTGACGGTATAATCAACCTCACAGTATCGAATGCTACCGGGCTCGCAACAATGACCATCAGCACTGATAATAAGGTAGTGGTCTCCCCGGGGTTTGGGTATTCAACTCGGTTTTAGAGAGACATACTCCTCAAACAAAGGAGTGTTTACCCCGGGTGAGTACGTCGGTGATAACCCGGTGGACTTCGCCTTCACAAAAACTCTCAGGGTGCACCTGGATCGGGTGAACACATCGTACAACACGGTAGACGGCACTCCCAGCACATTACTGAAAACCGTGCAAGCCAGCGACTGTTTCTATGGCGAGACTGTGACCTTAGACTTCCCACACCCCGAGATGAAAGTTTTGGAATCGGGACATATCCACGAATTTACGGTCTCTATTCTCGATGATCAAGCGAGAAAGTTGAAAAACTATTACCCGATTTCGGTAGTTCTCGAAATTTCCAATTGAGTATAGGTGCCCAATATTATAATTAATTTTATTATGAGTATATACGGACCAGGTAGTTCTTCCGATTGGGTGACAAATTCAAAGAATTTGGAACCGGCAGAAGGTGGATTCATCCCGACAGAGGGCGACTTTTTAACTACTGGAAAAACCAAGGCCCAGATCAATAAAACTATATCGAAGGTCACAAACGGGATTCACAGGAGTATATCAGATGTTAGAGTAGAAGTGCTGACGGCGACTGCACAAATTGAGAAAGATCAGGCGGCTTATAAGGTGTTGCGCTCAGAGAGAGGACTCTCTCATCAGAGAAACGGAACTAAACGAACTAGGTGAAAAAATAACCAAATTTCGAAAAGAGAGCAGGTCGGATATTGATAAAGTCCGAGCAGACCGGCAGGCGGCCCTTACGTTGCGCTTAGAGGACTCTCTCATTAGAGATGCGGCATTTACCGAACTAGGTAAAAAAATAACCAAATTTCGAAAAGAGGCAACGTCGGGTATTGAGAAAGCCCGAGCAGACCACCAGGCGGACCTTATGGAGGCTTATAGGGTGTTGCGCTTAGAGGACTCTCTCAGCAAAGAAGCGGCGGTTGTTGAACTAGACGGAAAAATAACCGAATTTCGAAAAGAGACCCGGTCGGGTATTGATAAAGTCCGAGAAGACCACCAGTCGAACCTTGCGGAGGCCCTTGCGGAGGCTTATAATGCGTTGCGATTAGAGGACTCTCTCAACAGAGAAGCTACACTTACTGAACTAGACGGGAAAATAGACGAATTTCTGAAAGAGACCCGGTCGGGGGTTGAGGGGGTCCAAGAAGACCACAAGGAGGCCATTGCGGAGGCTTATGGGGCGTTGCGCTCAGAGGACTCTCTCAACAGAGAAGCGGCACTTACCAACTAGACGGAAAGATAACCAAATTTCGAAAAGAGGCCCGGTTGGGGGTTGAGGGGGTACGAACGGGTATTGAGAAAGCCCGAGAAGACCACCAGGCGGACCTTACGGAGGCTTATAGGGTGTTGCGCTCAGAGGACTCTCTCAGAGAAGCGGCGGTTGCTGAACTAGACGGGAAAATAACCGAATTTCGAAAAGAGACCCGGTCGGGTGTTGAGAAAGCCCGAGAAGACCATCAGGCAGCCCTTGCGAAGGCTTATGAAGCGTTGCGCTCAGAGGACTCTCTCATCAAGAAGAAGCGACGGTTGCTGAACTAGACGGGAAAATAACCGAATTTCAAAAAGAGGCCCGGTTGGGTGTTGAAAAAGCCCTAGAAGGCCACCAGGCGACCATTACGGAGGCTTATGATGCGTTGCGCTTAGAGGACTTCTCAGCAGAGAAGCGGCACTTACCGAACTAGACGGAAAGATAACCGAAGTTTCCGATAAACTGAAACATGATCGTATAGCCGCGACCAAAGCTCTTGAGGAGGCCTCTTATAATATTCGTACTGAGGCATATAACGCAAACAGTGCGCTTGCCGGAATAGTGCGAACAATGAAAACGCTAAAACG
This sequence comes from Conchocele bisecta, assembly GCA_029237695.1. NCBI lineage: Eukaryota > Metazoa > Mollusca > Bivalvia > Lucinida > Thyasiridae > Conchocele > Conchocele bisecta. The sequence goes on along the minus strand of CM055276.1, from coordinate 85,332,127 downwards.
TGCCATAACAGTTTGGGCTGAGAAGCGGGGCCCATTGGTTGAGGGGCACTATGAATATTCGTTCGGTGCCAAAGCGAGTAATAAATGTGGGGGATACACTATGACAGCCGCGGGTGAAGTTATCCAAATGGCGGTCTGCTCGGTTAATGGTAGTGGTAAACCTGTGGGCGCGGTCGCGATAAATCTTGTAGTAGATGGGGAAGAACGGGGGATTGGAGTCACTAAAATCTCTGGAGATAGTTCGACGGTGGTTTCGTTCTCCGGTTATGATCGAATTAGACTTTCCAAAGGTAGTGTTATTAACTTTGTTACGAAATTCGGTGACCAAGAGAGTTCTTCTAATATTGTCTCGTTGTTAATTGAACTTATTTTGTAAATACTAATATATTGAAATAAATTTGTAAAATTTAAATATGAACGAATCAACGCTTCCAATTGTCAATACCACTCCATCAACACTGTGTACAATTAACGAAAGAAGTTCAGATTTTAGGTTGAATAATATCGTCGCTATGCAGGATATTTTAGTTAGAGAATATACAAATAGAAAAAGAAACGCTAAAAAATATAGGCACGCGGTGAACATGGCTGAAGTATCTAGCACGGCTCTGGCGAGTGTTTCTGTGTTGTGTGGGCGGGGACAGCTGCAACTATATCCACCATTATAACGGTTCCCGTAGCGGGGATTTTATGTGCTGTGTCGGCCGTTTCTGGGTTGTTGTGTATGGTAATTAGGGCGTCTGGTGGAAAACTCGAGAAAAAATGTAGAAAACATGATAGAATATCCGTTCTCGCCAGGTCGAAGAAAAATACCATCGACGTTATGGTGTCCAAAGCGTTGGCCGTTAAGAAAATATCAAATTTAGAGTTTGAATCCGTGGTGGAAGAAATGGGGAGATATGAACAATTAAAAAATGATATAAGAATCAAGGCGCGCGCCACCATGCCCAAAATTGAGTGTAATGATTGGGATAAATTTAGGGAAAAACTTGGAGATAAAGTCGGAAGAAATGTTACAGCACCATTGTGATATTTTATAAAATAGTTAATTTTATAATTAATTTAAAGAAAATTATAAAATTAATTATAAAATTAATTATATTGGTGCAGTAAACAATTTATTAATTAATTTTAGGAAAATTATTAACAATTTAAAAAGAAAAAAAAGAAAAAAAGTTTTAGGTTCCACCGAGGCTCGAACCCGCGCCAGCAAAACCCTTCTGGGTCCACCCCGCTAAGCCTTCGCTTAATTTCTTCTATTTTTTTTATTTTTTCGGCTTAGCGAGGTGTGTTACACTCACTCTCCTACCACTCCATCATTGGACCGATGCCGCGGACCCCACCTCATCGTTACCTCCATCCGCTATAATGTGCAGAGCGGCCAGAGTGAATTACATGTGGCGAAACTTATCTCACTGTTGAGATATTAATGCCGGCGTCCCGACACTGATCTGTGTTTATTTCTCGTATATAAACTTAACTTTGCTGGTGAAATAAAAAAAATGTTATTTATTATTAATTAATTATTTTATTATATTAATAATGTTTTCTATATAATAGGGGGTGTTCAGCTTTAAATTATAAATAAATTTTATTAAAATTAATTAAATAACGAACATCCCGGAAATTCGTGAATTATATAACCCTCACTAAGTGTTTATAAACTGTGTACACCACCTGTGTAAATCGATAGCCCGTTTACATACCATCGATAAGGCTATAAATAGCCGTGTGTGTAATATATTATAGTGTGTTTATTTTCCATCCCGGAAGACGTAATCGTGTAATCTCTCTATAAAATGGACACTTAATATACGTGTAAGGTAGGACATATAATTTGCATGTTCATAACACGTGTAAGTGAAACATTGTCGTCTGCTTGGTGTTGTGATTACAATATAAATTTATAAGTGATATCGTAGAAATGTACGTTCGTTTTAATAGTTTTATATAATACGCCTTAGTTTCATATCCGATACGCATTATCTGTCTTAATGTTCGTATTTGCCTCTTGTATAGTTGACATAATTGCCGGTATAATATTGTAAATGCAACGTTTTTGTCGGAGCGTAATAAATTACGCTGGTATTTCATATATTCGATATCGCCTAGTGTTCTCATTTTATAGAATTTATATACAGGATTATAACCCCCGTATTCTTCGTAAACTTCTTCAACACAGCCATTAAAAACTTTCAATTCCAATTGTATTGTATTATCCATTTTCTCTTTTATATTGGTACTTGTTTTTTCTGTTCAATTTTATAAAATTAGTTTGATAATGTTTTTTTACAGTGTTTTAATGCTGTAGAAACACCGTGACTTATTAGATCGATTCTATCTTTCTAACTGACTTTCCGATTTGAATTATTACTAAACGATAATACTTGCGAGCACGTAATCCCTTGTTAACCATTCGATGAGTAGCCTGAGTGCCACCCACATGGTGGACATAGCAGTGACTCGCTTTGGTCCCTACCCCACAATGTCGACATGGGCGAGGTAAACGGAACCTCTTCGCATCCATGCACGGTGATGTTTGCAATATTCGTAAATACCGGTGCGAAAACATCTCTCGTGACTACCTGTCTTCAACCATGCACACTTAACTAGAACCATTATGTTGTATATATATACTGAGTATAACATAGGGATTTTTATCTCTAATAGGGTGTATCTTCTCATGTCATAAATATATGGTCTCGCGGTAGTAGTATATAAGAGTCACAAATGATACCATCATGCTGTGGAAGGTGCCACGCGTAGCTGGCACCTTCCATAGGTGATGGTGGTATCATTGTGACTCTTATATACTACTATACTAAAACCTGTTGATGTTATGTCAAAATTTAGTAAACTGTATATTTTATACCTTTAAACAAATCTTTGATGTATAACTAGTAAATTGCCAAACATAATAGATAAATACCTTGACAAGGTAAAATAACCAATGTCTGCATGTGTATGTTCTTTATTAATAATTTATTGATACAGCTTTGACAGTTATATATCGCTAGCATAGCAAACACGCAAACCGGTTAAATTGCTCCTCGCGAAAGGTATGGAGCGGTGTAGCAATGTTGTTTCTAGCTACATGAGTGCACAATTTGATCAGCAGCTACACTGGTCACAATCCCATATGCATTTTGTTCCGGTCACAGACAGACATGCGGTCTTTTTGTGTTACTGCAAAATGGGAAACAGACCATCTGAGTATGATATTTGTAACACGATACGAATACTGTCTGTTTCATTAAAGCTGCCCAAAATTTACAGCCATATTAACAATGAAAAAAAAATATTTATTTCGATAATCTTAAATTTTATAAACATTTAAGAATGCCGCCTTTTTTTTATTTCGTGAAATTTGGTCAAATATTGATTTTATCACGGAAAATTGATTGGTCTATGGGATTGTAACATGGGGGACTCCGAAACCTTGCTAGATAGCTTGGAAATGATCTCACTAAGAAAACAAAAGTTAAATTTTGAAAATCGGTCATGTATTTCTGAAAATCTAAACATTTCCGCATGTTAAATCCCCATAGACATTTTCACTCTGAGAAGATGTCTATAGGGATTTAACATGGGGACATTGTTTTTTCGCAACAAAATCAATATTTGACCAAATTTCACGAATTAAAAAGAAGGCTCATTTTTAAATTTCTCTTTAATTTAATATTATCGAGAAAAAAAATAATATTTTTTCATTGTTTATATAGCCGTAAAATTTGGACAGTAGGTTATAGAAGGCTAATGTGTACATGTATAAAACAATAATTCCAGCACAAAAATATTTACACAATTCCCTAACATTTGATTGGCCCGTAGCAAGTCTCTGTCCAAAATTTATATCCCAGTAAACTCCATGCCGAACTACTTTCCATAACCGTCAGGCGCAGTTAAAATAATTCTTAAGAAAACGGAAAATAAACACATTTTCTTGATGAATTTACTTCAAATGCTGGAATTATAAGGAATGAAGAATGGCCTTTTTGTGGAATTTATCGGGGATATAAACTTGAAAAAGTCGCGGGAATACTTGACGAGGCCTTCCGGCCTTCGTCCAGTATTCCCGCGACTTTTCCAAGTTTATACCCCGATAAATTCCACAAAAACTGCCATTCATTCCTATATACAACACGCCACTGAATGACCAGCATGTAAAAGTCGATGTTTCCTTTGTTTTGTACAGTGGAACCTCTCTAAAACCAAGATGTATGACTGTGTGCTTTGTTTTGTACAGTGGAACCTCTCTAAAACCAAGATGTATGACTGTGTGCTTTGAGAACAGCAACACACATTAATCCTTACACCGCAATCTTCATTTTTTGTCGTCTCCTGTTTATTTTCTATTTCTGTCATCAAGAACATGCTTTGACAGGCGGCACTTTAGAATAATTTACACCCTGCTTTGACAGCCATTTAGAATAATTTACACCATGCTTTGACAGCACTTAAGAATAATTTACAACTTGCTTTGACAGCACTTTAGAATAAGTTACACCATGCTTTGACAGCACTTTATAATAATTTACAACTTGTTTTGACAGCACTTTAGTATAATTTACAACTTGTTTTGACAGCACTTTAGTATAATTTACACCATGTTTATTTACACCACGCTTTGACAGCACTTTAGAATAATTTACAACTTGCTTTGACAGCACTTTAGAATAATTATCATCCATGGGTATTGGAAATGATTCTGAAGTGCTGTCAAACCATGTTTGTATTGAGAAATATGGCAAGATATAAAAGCAACAGCAGACGACAATTGCTGTGTGTAGCGTCTAAGGGTTTACGTAATAGATAACTTTAAACTGAATCCACCATGATTGAAATACAATGATTTATGGGTGTCCGGTTTAGAGAGGTTCGACTGTATGCGTATATCCTCGTCACACGATTCAAAACTAGCGTCACTGACCTTCACATGTAGCTGATTTCACCAACATTGCAAAGTATACTTATCTAGCAAAGTGTACTTTGTGTGAGTAATCATTTATTTTTCCCGAAATGGATTATTTCATATAGAACTAACGTCTGCATAGAGTTGATGATTAAAAGTAAGCAGAATTATTATAATGAATTTATTACATTATCACAGCCAAAATGGCTGTGATCATTAATGTAATAAATTCAGTATAATAAAAATTAATAAATGCATCCTTAAATTGAAAATTTCTCCCTCAAAGTGTACTTAGCAAGATAAGTATACTTTGCAATATTGATGAAATGGGCTACTGGTGAAATGGCGTCACAAGACGCTACAGAATGACGTCAGTGTAATGACGCAGCGTGGACAAGTCAAAGTAGTATTAAACGAAATCATGATATAGTTTACCATCCTCTATCTTTCTATTTACTATTGATATCAAGTTTATCCGGCTCGAAATTCCTGCGCGTTTTCTAACATTGCCTGGTAAAACACTAATGTCTGTTCCACGTTTTGCTGCCGACGAACTTTTGGCTATTAAACACATTAAATCTAAAAAATAGTTAAAAGTAAGTACTTTTTTATCAATAACAAAAAAGTCACCCTCCCCAAAATGAAATTCCATCAAATATTGATTTTATTGCGAAAAAAAGATTTTCCTATGAGAATATATTTTTTTCGCAATAAAATCAATATTTGATGGAATTTCATCAAATAATGTTTTTTGGGGAGGGTAACTTTTTTGTTATTGGTGAAAAAGTATAACTTTTAAATATTTTTTAGATTTAATGTGTTTAATGGCCAAATGTTCGTCGGCAGAAAAACGTGGAACAGACAGTAGAACTGACTTGGAAAAGTCGTGGGAATACTGGACGAGGCCTTCCGGCCTTCGTCCAGTATTCCCGCGACTTTTCCAAGTCTGTATCATCGGACTAGACTATGTATAACAACTCTCCTGACAAGGGCAATGTCCGGAGCCCCGCAGTGAACATGGATTTATTTTTTATTAATTCGTTCCCACGAAATAACAATTCGTTCCCTCAATTTATTAATTCGTTCACACGATATGACAATTCTTTCCCACGAATTAACAATTCGTTCCCTCGAATTAACAATTCGTTCCCACGAAATAACAATTTGTTCCCTCGAATTGAGACAATTCGTGGGAACGAATTGTTATGTCGTGGAAACGAATTGTTAAATTGAGGGAACGAATTGTTATGTCGTTAATTCGTGGAATTAATTCGAGGGAACGAATTGTTAAATTGAGAGAACGAATTGTTATTTCGTGGGAACGAATTAATAAAAAAGTAGTATACGTCGCATGCGGGGCTCCGTAGCAATGAGTAGGACTGTATAACTGTATAACTGACTGTATAACTGTAATATCGCTATACTAGCTTTCGTTCTCTCATATTGCTTATACAATGTGCATGATCACGTGGTTACAACAACAACAACAATTACTGAAACTTCCAGAAGTGCCTCCGATTCAAAGTACGTTTTCTGTTATATTGTCCTTATTATGTAACGGATTTTAATGAAATATGGCGCATCAAACGCGTATTGTTAATCTGCATTTGATGGTCTCAGTACTTTGACCCAAACTTTTGTCGTTTTTCCGTGTTTAATGTCAATACCGACACGGAAATTGATTCTTCGCAAAAATGACATAAGTATGTGCAGAAGTCCCGAGACCACCAATTACAGGTCATGAATACGCGTTTGCTGCGCCATATTTCATAAAAATCCGTTGCACATTAATGAAACTATCAAATAATATTTACGTTGGAGTGGGCGCGTTTTCAACACTTTCAGAAAGTGTTGCTTTGTGGTAACCACATGATAATGCACCTTGTTATAAGCTCCTGCATTTGACGTAAATTGAAATCTAATAAAAAGAAGGTGTTAAAAAAGGAGCTAAGTTCCATAATAAGGGACGTAGCCCCCTTTTCCCACTGCCCCATATCCCTTCAAATGTGTGTATATACCAATACAGCGTCGATATGATCTACAAACATTAAGCGTATCAACTTTCACACTCCAAGGTGGCGAATATAAACAAACCCTGACTACAAACAGACAATTGTGTTGGTCGCAGCTCAAGTACCCGACGTATAACGAACACATATTGACAGATTCAAGGTGAAATATAAATCAACTGTAGATTATTAACATTGTCCATACATTGATAATGGAAACGTCTATTCAACGTATTACTTTTATATCCCAGTATATTACATTAACCCCACGTGACGCCGCGCGACGTTTTTTAATGGTAATACAGTTTGTTTGGCGAATTGTTGTCAATAACGCCTCGCTATTGACCGGTAACGTCGCTGTTCCATGAATTGCGACAAAATGACGTAAAACGGGATGAATCTTAATTTTAACGCCATATTTGGCTATTTACAATACAATGTAAATATAAGTAATACTAGATGGCGGCGGCCTGCATGTCGCGCCTTGGGGCGAGGCATGAACACTAAAACAAGAGATATAGCATAACGAAAAACTTTAACAAAAAACTTTAACCAAAAACTTTAACCGGACACACGTACGTACGTACGTACGCCAAAGTGCCGACTATATCGCGCTTTCCGCAAGAGGGCGCGACAAAAATAGCCGAATGGAGTATATTTGGTGGCTGCACAGGTAATTGTTGCAAGATGGTGTGTGCAGAAATGGCGATCGAGGAAGGTGAGTAACAGTGGACTTCGTGGTCGTACTAACATACCACCAGAACGGATTTGCATGAAATCATTGTAAACGAATAAAGGAATGGCTGTATGTTACTACAGGCAACAAATTCGGGCTATCAGTTGAGTAGGCTATAATTTTACAGAAGTTGGTAAGTAAGTGAAGAAAAAAAATTATGAGCAAATATCTACTTTATAGAAGAAATTAGGATTGCATTTACTTACGTACGATGTTTAGTGTGAAATGAAGTTCCTGATATGGGAGAAAGAAATTGAAATGAAGTTCCTGATATGAGAGTAAGACATTGAAATGATACGCAATGACACGCACGCACGCACGCACGCACGCACGCACGCACGCACGCACGCCAAAGTGCCGAATATATGGCGGTTTCCGCAAGCGGGCGCCACAAAAACCCATTTGACCTTGAAATTGGGTACAGGGGCCGCACGGGAGTGGGGTAGAATGAAAATATATATGATAATAAACACCCATGTGAAGTTTCAAGGTAATGGGCGCAGCAGTTACAGAGATATAGTGTAACGAAAAACTTTAACCAAACACTTTAACCAAAAAGTTCAAAGTAATTAGACCTTGACATTGGGCACAGGGGCAGCACGGTAGGGGGGTAGAATGAAAATATAAATGATGATAAACACCCATGTGAAGTTTGAAGGTAATGTGCGAAGCTGTTAGAGATATAGCATAACGAAAAACTTTAACCAAAAAACTTTAACCAAAAACTTTAACAAAAAAAATTAACCGGACACCCGTACGTACGCCAAAGTGCCGACTATATCGCGCTTTCCGCAAGCGGGCGCGACAAAAACAGTTTCGTATATTGTGGTAATAAAAATATGTGATCTGTTTACACAGACTGAATACATGTATTATTAATTATTATTATTAATTTCATACCACAGTAAGCGCAACAGCATTATTTTTTTTTATTAATTCGTTCCCACGAAATAACAATTCGTTCCCTCAATTTAACAATTAGTTTCCACGAATTAACAATTCGTTCCCTAAATTTAGCAATTCGTTCCCACGAAATAAGAATTCGTTCCCATGGGAACGAATTGTTATATCGTGGGAACGAATTGTTAATTCGAGGGAACAAATTATTAAATTGAGGAAACGAATTGTTATTTCGTGGGAACGAATTGTTAATTCGAAGGAACGAAGAGTTATATCGTGGGAACGAATTGCTAATTCGAGGGAACGAATTGTTAAATTGAGGGAATGAATTGTTATTTCGTGGGAACGAATTAATAAAAAAAAATTATACGTCCCCTGCGGGGCTCGCACCCTTGCATCCACGTGACAATGTCACTGAGATAATCTACATTGATGTGCATGTCGGCATATAAGAGAGACAGCGACGCATTAGCTGGCAATATATGGTCTGTTTGAACTGAGTATTAATTATGGATATTACAAAAATAACTGAATGTCATTACCTTGAACCTTGATGAAACACCTGTTAATTAATATCGTAAAGAATTGTTGTTGTCAGTACGGGGTTACGTGTGATATGGGATGTTGTACGCGTGACGGCTCTAGTGATTTTCATATGGAGTTAATTAGTGAATTCTGCGGGGAAACATAGTTATTTAATATAAATGAGACGCGCCATGTGATTTGTATACCTTCATTAAATACGTTTACAAAATTTACAATATTTTTCATAAAGAAAGTCAAAAGCTGACAAAATATTCAGAGTATAATATAATATTCCGCATGTACTTTTGACGCCATTTACGGAAAATATTGTAAATGTTGTAAACTTATTTAATGAAATTACGCAGATCACGTGGCGTGTCTCAAATGTGGCTGTGCCTGGAGACATTTGGCGTATGCTTGTTACCACCAGTGTAGATCCAGAACACCCTGTGCATCCGCACTGTCTGATCAGGATATGCATTGTTTGCCATACCAGCAATGAAACACGTTTCATGTTTCTAAAAACAATCTAGATAGTTATAAGGTTACAGGCGTGTGATATTTGATCAATATATGGATTTACATTTATTGAGCATAGGCTGCATATGCAGCTTATGCTCAATAAATGTAAATCCAATAATTCATCGGACGCTCTGGTCACATTAAATATGCCCCATTTCTCCAGTCCTAGCCACAATGTGATCAAGTATCTATCGAAGCGTCCTGGAGCCAATACTAAAATATATTTATTTCCTAAGCCTTAATTACGAGATAGTAACTCATAATTAGGAGATAATATATCTTAATTAGGACTCCCAATTAGGACTTAGTATCTCCTAATTAGGACTTACTATCTCCTAATTAGGAGATACATTATGTTTTAGCATCAGCACAGATAGTAAGTCCTAATTAGGAGGTAATAACTCCTAATTATGAGATAATAGCTCCTAATTAGGAGATAGTATCTCCTAATTAGGACTTATTATCTCCTAATTATGATTTAGTATCTCCTAATTATGAGATAAATATATTTTAGCATTGGCACCAGGACGCTTCCATAAGTATCAACACGTTCAATTTGGATTTGTGTGGGAGAATCAGTGACCATGGCTGTTTCACGAAACCTGGCCAAATTTTACGGCCATATAAACAATGCAAACACAGTATTATTTTCGATAATATTACATTTTATCAAAATTTAAGAATGAGCCTTCTTTATTACGAAAAATGTATTTGTCTAAGGGAGTTTAACATGGGGGACAATGAGGTTGAGGCGTTGTGGGAGGAGTCAGAAAACGAAAAAGTTTGAAAATTTACTCCGAAACCTGGCCAGATAGCTTGGAAATGAAAAGAAAACAAAAGTGAATTTTTTAAAATCGGTCCAGTATTTCTGAAATTCTAACAATGTTAAATCCCCATAGAAATCTAGAAGAGTGAAGATGTATATGGGGATTTAACATGGGTAAATTGTTTTAGCGCAATAAAATAAATATTTGACCAAATTTCACGAAATAAAAAGAATGCTCATTCTTAAATTTTACTTTAATATTTAATTTAATATTATCTAAAAGGATATCGTTTTTTAATTGTTTATATAGCCGTAAAATTTGGCCAGCTTTCACGAAACATACAGTAGTCTAGTAATCTGGATCAATATGGTTTTAACCCTTTCATCCCAACTGCGCATGTGCAAACACTGTAAATCCAGACGAGCCGACTCATAACGAGCCGTCCCAAGGGATATACAGCATTGGTTAGTATTGTTAACGCTAAAAGACTCTGCATTTCCTCATTAAAGGTACATGCCCACTCAGTAGACACATACTATTCTTTATGTCAGTGAGACATGTTCTGGCAAACTAAACATTAATTCACCATTACCCCACGTATTGATTGATATATTATATCAGACGTAAATTTCCACACTGATATCTGGGGCGATAACCGTGTTTTCTTAAAATGTTAACGGACATTAATATGCAATAATTCCAGAACAAAAATATTTACACAATTCCCTAACATTTGATTGGCCCGTAGTAAGTCTCTGTCCAAAATTTATATCCCAGAAAACTCCCACGCCGAACTACTTTCCGTAACCGTGAGGCGTAGTAAAAATAATTCTTAAGAAAACGGAAAATAAACACATTTTCTTGATGAATTTATTTCAAATGCTGGAATTATAAGGAATGAATGGCCTTTTTGTGGAATTTATCGGGGATATAAACTTGGAAAAGTCGCGGGAATACTGAACGGACGAGGCCTTCCGGCCTTCGTCCAGTATTCCCGCGACTTTTCCAAGTGTATACCCCGATAAATTCCACAAAAAGGCCATTCATTCCTATATTATCTGTATTTATTGTTTCATGTGCAATGATCATACAATTTACTTTATAATCTGTCGAAAATACTATTTTTTCAGGTGACGCATTTAATTAGTATAAATAATTAAAAAATATCATGCCTCATTTGCATATGAATAGCCTGATACCACCGCGCGTCACTATCAGTAAAATAAATATTACTAAATGATTATATCTGTATATCGGGCGCTCGTAATCTTTAGAACTGGTGGAATAGTGACACAAGTGTACACTTATTTAATTCCTATAAAGAATAGTGTGTGCCTACTGAGTGGGCATGTACGTTTAATGGACTAGTGGGTTAGTTACGTTCAACCATGTCCAGCCTTGTGTAAACGTTTGCCGTGACACTCGGGAACTGTTTGAACCCGCGGCCTACGGCCTTAGGTTTCAAACATTTCCCTCGTGCCACGGCAAACGTTTACCCACAGCTGGGTATGGTCGTTTCCACGCCGCTTAGAGCAGCCAATAGATGGCGCCACGTACAATTGCTCTCTCCGTCCTCAGCAGAAATGTAGGCGAATATACATTTAATGATCAATCCGGGAGTAATTGAAACAATCAGTCAGGGAAATGTACCTGGTGGCATCCATATACGCCTTCCGGTGTCCCCATCCCACATTCACCCTGTCCATATATCATCTAATACATATAATTTGAATGCGCCGTTGTTGTAGTTCGTGGCTATATAGTACAATGAATTACGCACGTGGTACCCACGAAATATCATTTATATCTACGCCATTACTTTCACAAGACGTGAGTTTGGTTGGGGTTTTCTCGTGTGTCGTTAACCAACAAACACCTGATCAGACGGCGACTTAAACGGATACATTTATCGATGTTTTGCTAATCACGCTTATGTATTCGTTTCCATGGCAACTTATAGCGTCCGTGGTTGCTAATGTCGTGCGCAACAGGAAATAATTATAACAGGGCAGTGGTTATATAAAACTGAACACAGCCGTTACATGTAATCGAAATAAGATAATTTAATTGGCCGAGAGTATGTCCAACATGGTTGACGTCTACGCAGCCACAGACGCCGACGCCACGGCCAGTGTCACTAAACTTCGTACGGTAAGTGAACATTTTAGGATCGTCTGGAATGTTCAATTAATATATTACATATGCAGCCTATGCTCAATAAACGTAAATCCAATATCTGTTTACAGGAAAACATCAGTAGGGGTGGTAACGTTACGGTCACTATAGGGGCACTATGGTAACATGGTCAGTATAGGGGCAGAATAATGGCCAATATAGGGGCACTTATAAACATGCCATATAAACACTCACATCTATTTGTAACACTGGTACGTATATAAGGGGATACTTGTATGTCTACCAAGAGTTGAGATAAAGGATCTTATGGCATTTGCAACCAGTATGAGCACAGAACAGCGTGCCTAACAGTACTAGTGTAACACTAACGCTAACGCCATGTAAAGGCTAACGTCGAGCGGTAGCTTAGTATATATAGTGAACGAGGGAACCATTGTACATGTGTCACAGTTATAACAATGGACATTACGACATTTGTCACCTGTGTAGCTCCAGACCAGCCTGTGTAACAGCACAATCTAAGACAACTATATGACAATTATTCTGTGCTGTATGTGACAAATATTGGCATGTAGTTACATTCGCGACACTAAAATGGTCCAACTATGGGAACTTATGTACATGTAGTATATCATAAGGAGGCGACGGGTGGTAACCTTACTGGTCCGTATAGGGGAACTCGGGTAACATGGTCCATATAGGAGCACTAAAATGGTCCTAACAGGGGCACATATGTACATGTAGTATATCATACAGGAGACGGCGGGTGGGAACCTTACTGGTCCGTATAGGGGCTCTCGGGTAACATGGTCAGTATAGGGGCACTTAAATGGTCATACTAGGGGCACATGTGCACATGTAGTATATCATACAGGAGGCGACGTGTGAGAACCTTACTAGTCTGTATAGGGGCCCTCGGGTAACATGGTCAGTATAGGGGGACTTAAATGGTCACAATAGGGGCACATGTGTACATGTAGTATATCATAGAGCAGACGACGGGTGGGAACCTTACTGGTCCGTATAGGGGCCCTCGGGTAACCTGGTCAGTATAGGGGCACTTAAATGGTCACACTAGGGGCACATGTGTACATGTAGTATATCATAGAGGAGACGACGGGTGGGAACCTTACTGGTCTGTATAGGGGCCCTCGGGTAACATGGTCAGTATAGGGGCACTTAAATGGTCACAATAGGGGCACATGTGTACATGTAGTATATCATAAAGGAGGCGACGGGTGGGAACCTTACTGGTCCGTATAGGGGCCCTCGGGTAACCTGGTCAGTATAGGGGAACTTGGACGGTCACAATAGGGGCACATGCGTACATGTAGTATATCATACAGGAGACGACGGGTGTGAACCTTACTGGTCCGTATAGGGGCCCTCGGGTAACATGGTCAGCATAGGGGCACTTAAATGGTCACAATAGGGGCACATGTGTACATGTAGATATCATACGAGGAGACAACGGGTGGGAACCTTACGGTCGTAACCCTCGGGTAACATGGTCAGCATAGGGGCACTTAAATGGTCACAATAGGGGCACATGTGTACATGTAGTATATCATACAGGAGACGACGGGTGGAAACCTTACTGGGCCGTATAGGGGCCATCGGGTAACATGGTCAGTATAGGGGCACTTAAATGATCACAATAGGGGCACATGCTTCATGGGCCATATGGCTTAAAGCTATGTCAATAAACTTTCTACATAATATATATATGAATGGGGACAAACCATTAAATAAGTACACTCATTCTCACACACATGGCGCATACATAGCGGGGAAGAAACATCCATTCAATATATGTGTACAAGTTATTAAATAAGTAAACCCAATTTCACTGACATGATCATGTGTACTGGGGAAAGCCACACATACAACACATGTGGACAAGTCGTCATTAAATAATTAAATAATGCATACAGGGGAACAGCCATCCATGTTGTGTAGATGCACAAATCATTGAATAAAATCATTTTCACTCACATAACCCATGTCTACTGTGGAACAGGTGGACAAATAATTAAATAATTACACACGTTTGCTCTGACCTGGTGCGTGCATTCATAGAAACAACCATCCATTCACACAGAAGAAGAGCAATTAGTTCGACAATACATTATCATATGTGATATGACATGACGGCATATATATCAGTCGTTGTTAGCTAGTAGTGTTCTGTGAAAGGCTACTACATTGTATGACATTTAACTTTACACATGAATATCGGATAAATCGGCACACATGACTAAAATGTGATAAAGGCAGTGGCGATGGAAATAAGGACGCGAGGAATAATAAAGTGAACATATGTAATATATATGATGTCACGAATAATAACACACATGTTAGCGGTAATGTAGTTGTACCACGAATTGATGAACAATGCGGCAACCACATGTGACCGTATCTGGAAAGAATTCCCACCAAGAACAGTTAAAAAAAAATCACACACAAAAAAATCCCATCCCATTTATCTTTATATTTACAAGGTGTATTTCCTCAATAATTTAGCTGTACATCACTGAGGTGACATTTTTTGTTTGTTTACAATCACCGATTCTGATGAAGTTTTGCTGAATACCCAAATAATACACTATATATCGACTTAATCAAATACTATACACAAGATGTGACATGAAAAACTATAATTCACGTTACATTTCCAACCTTTCTTCTGACTGTTCACAGGGTGTTTCGTTTTCGTGAACTAAAACAACAACAACAACACTATGGAGAAAATTAAGACATTCATTCGATTTTAGTGTCAAATGACGCTTAGATACCATGTTTTATGGATGGTAAGAGTCGATACATATTCTTGGTCATTCATTGTAAGCTGTCTGAATTTTCAGATATCGCCAGAATGTAATATCTGTTCAGAAACGTGGGCATTTTCCCCAAACGGTTGTCACCTCAGTGGTGTCCACGTGATGTTGTTTTATGATTACATTTTATGATTTTTTTTCTGGAATGAATGGGTAGAATTCAAATATATTTCTCAGATTTGTAATTTAATATGTAGATTTTATGACCTTCACAATTTAATTCAGATGTTGCATGGCTTTGAAAAATGTCCGATATTTGAGAAAATCAACATTTATATTACTATTGTAAAAGGGTGGGGTTTTCTTTTGTGGGATTATGTTTTTGGAACTGTTCTTGGTCGGCAACCAATAATTAATTCAACTTTCACGTCGTCATTGTCAGACAGTCTTGCAAATCACAATATTATACACAAGTTAGCATTGATAATAAGGTGTGACGTTGTATTGCCACAACGGTAAAGAATAACAAGTAAAACACATAGGTTGCATCTACAAACTATGTACCTGAGTGCAATTCTAACCGGGTCTAAACCATCAGCGATGATAATTCCACTGACCGTGTCATGGCGGTACACTTGCAGTCATGTAACGTGATTTAACGCACATGTACATTAGTGTCATAGTATACACCGATCATGCCACAGTCAATTACCAAATAACATTTGTCGGCATCAACACAACTAAAAGTAATGGTACATACTACCAATCTTAAATGTGTAGAGAAAAGCACTCGAAATTACAGCATTGCTGTACAATCACCAATCATTAGGTAAATAATGATAATAGAACAATGCACTGTAATTAGTTATTGGTTGGTATTTCCCTGACTACTTGTGGTCATTGAACACGACTGTCATTTTGACAGTTGAGCACATTTTAATATTTCGGTATGGTGTCCCTGTTACATTAGGATCGTTTAAGCCTGTGCAATAATTAGTTTTTGTCATTGACTGTGACACTGTTGTCCAGTTTAGAGATGTTCCGCTGTAAAGCAGGCAGATGACACACGCGTGGGTGCTTTGCGATCATAAACATACGCCATCAGCGGAGATAAATGATATAGAACCTATAATGGTTAAGCACAACTAACTTTCTTCTGTGTCCTGTTTAGTGCGATTCCACTGTAAATCATGAATTCGAACGAACTCCCCATTACTTCTTGTGTGTGCTTGGCGATTATGAACATAACGTCATCATTATAGATAAAATAAAACTCGTGTTCTGTGAGATATTACTGTATGTCAATAACATTGTTTACCACGCGTGCGATAACACCGGTTTAAACGCCAGAATAAAATTGACACTATTTATTTGATATTGCGATCATTTTACTATTCTTACAACTATTTGATTGTTGTGTTTTCCGTTTAATTGACAGCGCTCTGATACATGTACACATGACTGCATCAGCCTTCAAAGCAACGAGAAAACTATAAACTAAATGGTTGAACAGATAATGGACACTTGAAAAGGAAGACATATTGCACTCGATGACATTGGTTGATCTCACCCTGTACACTACCGCCAGTGCTAATCTTGCCAATATTTGTGACTTCCTATTTTAAAATACTTGAACATTGCGCACGATGTCAAACAACTTGGTTGTCTGAGCTTCAGCTGTGCTACAGCTCAGGCTCAGATAATCAAATTGCTTGATTGCGAATGTGCAATTGGCGATAGATGTTCAGCAACGTTCGGGCAAGATTAACGCAGGCGGTTGTGTAAAAGGATAATTGGAATTAGGCACGGTGGGTACAATTGTTTCATCTGAACCGCGCAGTTTCATCAACGTCTGCACTGTTCGCCAGTCGGTGAACAAAGTATAAGTAATAGTCATAGTTCATATATTGAATTGTTAATAAATTAATTTCGTAGTGAGCGAAAGCGAGCGAGAAATTAATTTATTAACAATTCAATATGTGAACTATAACGTACTTATTGTTTACCAGCCCACTCGCGAAGCTCCGCCCCTAAACGTGATTTTGAATCGCTATACTAGCATGTGATTGGCGGTGTGACACGAAGTGACCACGTGTGTGGACGGTAATATGCTTTGCCTCTCGTGAATTGATGACACAAAGCGTAAAATCAGTTCTAAATATAGCGGCTGAACATGTAATGATTAATTTAATAGATATTGGCGAAAGTGTAGCAATATGCGATTAATTGATACAAAAGTGCTGTTCTTTCATTGGTCGAGAAACGAGGGTAAACAATAAATGAGGTAACTGTGACCGCGTGGATTATTATTAGACAACACGGTTGCTCATGTTGTTCAGGATCTACCTGAGTTTTAATTGAATAAGCATAATGTATGATCAACGTATTTTTCAGCCTACATAATGTTGAAACATAAGCATATATATATGTGTTAATCAGAACAACTTGGTAATGACATGACACACGTTTGCAAAAGGTAAATTTGGGATTTAATTAGCAAAGAATAGAAGAAACGCGCGTTTGGACCACGATTGGACCACGTTTGGACAACGATTGGACCACAATTGTGCTCTGGTTTCCAAGATAATACACATTTTCATACTATTATATGGCAGAAAGTGACCTCTCCAACAGTTATTGTTTCATGAAATTCCTTCGAATATTAATTTAATCATGATTTATTTCTATGTGAAATTGCCCCAAGGCATGGACCACGTGACCAGTGGCCTATATGATTCACCCCCTGACGATAAGCAACACTAAATCAGTCAAACCGTCGGTCGATGAGTCAAACAAGACCTTTTACAGCAATCTCGGTTGACAGCCGTATACGTTTTTTATACGGATAAGGAAATATCAGCGGCGTTCTACATGTATAGGTCATACCGCAACTAGTCTGTTTGGAGACACGTTTCTCGATACCATGAAAACTACGGAGCCCCGCAGAGGACATGGACATTGTTTTATTAATTCGTTCCCACAAAATAACAATTCGTTCCCTCAATTTACGATATAAAAATTCGTTCCCTCGAATTAACAATTCGTTCCCACGAAATGACAATTTGTTCCCTCAATTTGACAATTCGTTAACTGGAATTAATAAATCGTTCCCACGATATAATAATTCGTTCCCACGAGTTAATAATTCGTTGCACTGGGAAACGTTTGTTATTTCGTGGGAACGAATTGTTAAATTGAGGGAACGAATTGTTATTTCGCGGGAACGAATTAATAAAAAAAAGAATTGTATGTCGGGGGCTCCGTAGAACACAGCATGCCATGTTTTCGAAGTTTCTAGATTATACTTCTGGGCCCTGTTGCTCAAAACCGCTGTTAGATTAACATACTGTTAAATCCTAAGCAATGCTAACAGTCTGTTAAGCTAACAGAAGCTTTGAGCAACCGGGCCCTGTCTGTTTCGTGTAAACTTTCCCACGTTGTACGGTTATGTATGTGGCGGTGACGGGAGAAATGGGGCTTATGACAGTCGTGACCAGTGACTCCTGATCAACTAGCACACTCCTGGGGGCCGTTTCACTAAACTTCTTATGACTAAAATGTTCGTAAGCGCAAATTTAGAATCGTCTGCAAATTTCAATTGATGGATTTACATTTATTGAGCATAGGCTGCATATGCAGCCTATGCTCAATAAATGTAAATCCATCAATTATTTACAAGAACACATTGTTAATGTGAAATTTACAGACTATCATAATTTTGCACTTACGAACACTTTAGTCGTAGAATGTTTAGTGAAACGGCCCCCTGTAGCCTAATAACGATCTGTATTGCTTGTTAAAAGAATGCCAGGTGATTCATTGATGAAATTGTGTGAACAGTGCAGATCCTGATCAGACTGTGCGGATGCACAGGCTGATCTGGATATGCACTGATCGCATAGCCCATAAGCCCCATTTCTCTAGTCACAGCCACATATTTGTTCAATACCATTACTGTTTCGGACAATGTAAGAATGAGCATAGTTCGTTTATTTCGTGAAAGTTGGTCAAATATTTATTTGATTACGAAAAGCGAATGTTCCGATGTTAAATCCCCATAGAAACATTCACATCGTGACTGCATAAGTTGTATAATACCATTGCCAAGCCACAAGGTTCTGGAGTCAATTTACAAAATTGTTGGTTTTTCAACTCCTGCTGTTTCTTCAGCTCCTTTTTACCAAACTAAATTATCATAGAGAAATCATTCGTAATATGACAATAGGTCGATTTATAGGAGATAATGTACGAACACTTATGGAACTAATAAATAAAGCTGATGAAAACAATACACCATGTCCAATATGTTTTGCAGATTTCCAGAAAGCGTTTGATAGCTGAGACCATAGATTTATAATTAAGTGTCGAAAAAATCTTAACTTTGGTAATTCACTAATACAGTGGATATTCGAATTATGGCAATCTATCTTCTTCTTTTTCAGTCTTAAAAAAGGTGTCAGACAAGGTTGTCCGCTATCAGCTTATATTTTTATTATTTGTATAGAAATGTAATCAAGACAAAGACCTTCGTGTTACCTAAACTAATATACTCATTAACAAGCCTTGATACTCCGCTGAAATAATATACAACTTTCTCTGGGACGGTACACCCGATAGAATAGCACGAACAACTCGAATACAAAACTATAAAAAATGTGGATATAAAATGATTGATATTCATGCATTTATCAATTCACTAAAATGTTCATGGATGAAACGTTTAAATGGTAAACAATCAGTTAAAAAATTGTATACAATAATTAACTACACAAATATGGTGGTGATGTACTATTTAAAATGACACCAAACATCTTGTAAAACAATATACGGTTCTATATAATATGTTAACATTTTGGTGCAAAGTCAATTTTAATCATTCATGTGCCAACATATATGTTGTGGCATACTGCAAACGTAAGAAAATGTAACCAAATTTCACGAAATAAAAAGAAGGCGCATTCGTATATGTTACAAAAATTTAATATTATTGAAAAACAAACGTCACGTTGTCATGACCATAAAAATGGTGCTTTGGTCATCAGACACGTCATTTGCGGAATGTGACGCGGGAGGGCGGACTTTTTTTTAAAAATATATGTTTTGTTTGAGATGTTCGTCTCTGATTTTGTTCAAGTCGCCAGATGCATGTATGGTCTATAAAGTTAGTATAGACGTGGACAATTCACCGGAGTTTCGTCCGACATGATTGGATCTAACCTATTTGATGCATGGTAGTGTTTTTTGTTGATCATGTGGTGAATTTACAGTATGATTGTATTTACAGTATGATTGTATTTACAGTATGATTGTATTTACAGTATGATTGTATTTACAGTATGATTGTATTTACAGTATGATTGTATTTACAGTATGATTGTATTTACAGTATGATTGTATTTACAGTATGATTGTCTCCATGACGATAAAATGCTGGACGCGCAGGGATTTTCTGAAGCGGCGATATCGGAGAAGAACAAGTACTTGTTTATGAGCTGATTTTAACTATGATGATGTCAATGAAGTTGTTCGCGTTACTCGTTATTTTCCAAGTTCGGAAACATTGTTATAAGACTAGACTATAGTAGTTGGAACTTCTTCATCCATTGCTGTTTAGCAATGAATGCAGAATTGCCAACTACAAGGTGTATGATCACGTGGTTACAACAACGACAACAACAAGTACTGAAACTTGCAGAAGCCCTCCGATTCAAAGTACGTATTATTTTGTTTTGTCCTTATTATGTAATGGATTTTGATGAATTGTTGCGCATCAAACGCGTCTTGTTAAGCTGCATTTGTTGGTCTCGGTACTTAGGCCCAAACTTATGTCATTTTAACGAAGAATCTATTCCGGGACCACCAAATGCAGCTCATGAAGACGCGTTTGCTACGCCATATTTCAACAAAATCCGTTGCCTATTTTAAAAGGAAAATATCAAATAATACTTACTTTGGAGTGGGCGCGCTTTCAACACTTTCAGTCATTAGTTATTGTTGTTGTAACCACGTGATCATGCACCGTGAACTATTTCTAGAGACAACGGAAAGCCAGTAATAAATAAGGAGCAGTCGTGTTGACGAGTCACCACCAAACCATGCATCAAGGAAGTAGGTCGAGACGTACGTAGTTGTAGTGTCTATGTTATTCCATTGACGAATATACGGCCGTGTGTGACTCTTCCGTATATGTGACGTCAGCGCATGCGCACGCATGATGTGATTGCGATACAACGGGACAATTTAATACGAATTAGAAACAATTTGTCGAACGTTTCTTATTCGCGCTTCCAGTAGCCGATTTCATCAACATTGCAAAGTATACTTATCTAACAAAGTATACTTTGAGGGAGTAATCATTTATTTTTCCCAAAATACATTATTTCATATAGAACCACTGCATATATGTGATGCCTAAAAGTATGCAGACTTATTATACTGAATTTATTACATTATCACAGCCGAAATGGCTGTGATAATGTAATAAATTCAGTATAATACAAATTAATAAATTTATCCTTAAATTGAAAAGTTCTCCCTCAAAGTATACTTTGCTAGATAAGTATACTTTGCAATGTTGGTGAAATAGGCTACAGATAGCAATGCAATCTCTTTAATTGATGCAATCAATGTGCCTATGATAGCATGGCCAATCATGGAATAGTGTAGAGCCTGGTGACGTTAAGTAGATGAGTGCTCATTTAATGATTGACTGAATGGAGTTTGTTGACATCCGAACATCATATACATATTATTCTGTAGATGTAGATGTGGCTGTGACTGAAAACATTGGGCTTATGGGAGTTGTGACCAGTGTAGCTCATGATAGGACACCCTTGTAGCATGAAAAACGAAAATGATTGCTTGTTAGAAGCATGACGGGTGTTTCAGTGATGGGATGGCGAACAGTGTAGATCCTGAACATACTGTGCGGGTGTACATGCTGATCTGGATCTTAACTGGCCGCGAACCCCATAAGCCTGATTTATAGTTTACCAAAGTTTCTCGACCAATGAAAGAACGGCATTTCGTCTCAATCAATCGAATATTGCGACGTTTTCGCCAAATATGTATTAAATTAATCATTAATTGTTCAGCGCTATATTTAAAACTGATTGTATGCCTTGCTGTCATCAGTTCACGAGACGCAAAGCATATTACCGCCCACACATGCGCTCACTTCGTGTCACACTATGAACTATAACTATTACTTGTACCACACCAAATGCACGGTCCCGAGTTTGAATCCCGGTAATTCTGAATTCACCGATGAAGTTTTAATGACGGTACGTATTTATCAATTGTTACATAAACACGCAATCCCGATTATCGGTGCTAATATAAGGCTTTATTCTTTGCCCTAGTTTCTCGACCAATGAAAGCATAGCATCAAGTAATCACATGTTGCGACTATTTCACCAATATCCACTAAATGCAATCATTAAATGTTCCAATACCTAGAAAGTTATATTTAGATCCAGACGTCACGGCTTGTTGTCAGAAATGCACGTGGTACGCATCCTATTCAGACGTGTACATGTGCGCTGCGGTGTCAACAGGGGACTGTGTCACTAAACTTCTTACGACTAAAATGTTCGTAAGTTCAAATTTAAGATCGTCTGTAAATTTCAATTTATGGATTTACATTTATTGAAATGTAAATCGACTAATTATTTACAAGAAAACATTGTTGATGTGAAATTTACAGACTATCATAATTTTGCAATTACGAACATTTTAGTCGTACGAAGTTTAGTGAAACGGCCCCCAGGCCAGTAACGCAGTAGTATCGCAAGTGGAAAGCGCGTATGGGCGGGACTTGCGCGTAGAAGGCGGGGCAACCAATAAGTAAGTTATAGTTCACATATTGAATGTGTAATAAATACCGGTCTTAGCTCCCATATTTACGTAGCTACAATAATTCGCCTCCGATATGTTATCTACGGCTACAATTTGATCCATTCAAAAAATGTGAGCAACCGAAGTGCATACCCAACCCATTGTATGTAGGTCAACATTTAGTAAACTGTATATTGTATACCTTTAAGCAAATAATCTTTGAAGTAGAACTAGTAAATTGCCAAAAATAATAGAACGGGAAATAATTTTCCCATGGAAGCCATCTTTTCTGTAGTTGTTGTTCAACATTCAACATAACTAAAAAAAGCTTTCAAATGTACAAGATATACATGTAAATGTCAGAAAAACACATTGACACGGTAAAATATCCAATTTCTGCATGTGTATATTCTTTATTAATAATTAATTGATACAGCTGTGACAGTTTTATATCGCTAACGTATCAAACATGCCGGAGAGCCGATTGCAAAAATCACTCTTCCATGCGTTACATTAAAGAGATGTGGTTAAATTGCTACCCTCGTGAGAGGTATGGAGCGGGGTAGCAATTTTGTTTCTAATATTTACGGAGCACCGCAGGGGACATGGATTTTGTTTATTAATTCGTTCCGACGAAATAACAATTCGTTCCATCAATTTAACAATTTGTTCCCTCGAATTAACAATTCGTTCCCACGATATAACAATTCGTTCCCTCAATTTAACAATTCGTTCCCTCGAATTAACAATTCGTTCCAACGATACAACAATTCGTTCCCTCGAATTAACAATTCGTTCCCACGATATAACAATTCGTTCCCTCGAATTAACAATTCGTTCCCACGAAATGACAATTCGTTCCCACGAAATGACAATTCGTTCCCTCAATTTAACAATTCGTTCCCTCGATATAACAATTCGTTCCCTCGAATTAACAATTCGTTCCCACGATATAACAATTCGTTCCCTCGAATTAACAATTCGTTCTTAACAATTCGTTCTCTCGATATAACAATTCGTTCCCACGATATAACAATTGGTTCCCACGATATAACAATTCGTTCCCGTGGGAACGAATTGTTATTTAGTGGGAACGAATTGTTAAATTGAGGGAACGAATTGTTAAATTGAGGGAACGAATTGTTATTTCGTGGGAACGAATTAATAAAAAAAGAATTCTACGTCCCCTGCGGGGCTCAGTACGTATCCTACTGTCAGCCATATACCTAGGCTGGGATTCAATGACGCGCTGCGAGGAGCTGTAACTCGAGGTAACTTTTCCTACGACGCATACAACAAAACACATCAAGCCTTTAAGGACAATCTCGTTATGTTCATGGTGCATCGGTTGTTCAAGGCCAGACGTAATATCGTATTACGACATCGGCAGTATATGCCAAATAACTCCAACTCGGTTATCCGCACATTCTCAGCTTTCAATGTGCATTATCACGTGGTTAACACAACAACAACAATGTCTGAAAGTGTCTTCATGATATGCATTCGGTGGTCTCGGGACTTCGGCACATACTTATGTCGTTTTTGCGAAGAACCGATTTCCGCATCAGTATAGACAGTAAACACGGAAATCGATTCTTCGCAAAAACGACAGATGTTTGGGCCAAAGTACCGAGACCATCAAATGCAGAATAACGAGACGCGTTTGATGCGCCATATTTCATTAAGATCCGTTACATAATAAGGACAATATAACAGAATACGTACTTCAATCGGAGGCGCTGCTGGAAGTTTCAGTAATTGTTGTTGTTGGTGTCACCACGGAGCATGCACCTTGGATTTAGGCAATGGGTTGTATATATTTCTCTATACTTCTACATTGCAGCTAACGGTAAACGTGTTCGTAAATAGGTTTCACTTTCGCGTACATGTACTAACATTTAGTGATAATCCACTGGACATTCATGTTCATACTTCGCTATATTAGTATTGAAAGCAAAGGCAACAATATAAGATAAGGATATTAGCATAAGCTCACATAATAAAGAGTGTATTAACAACTTTCTTAGATCACTCTCCACGAAGTAGGAAGCGAATAAATAACTCTTTAAACGCAAATTTGGAAATACTACTTCGTGAGAACTGTTATGTAATGCAGTGTAATGTACTGGGACTATTTACTATGTACTCAGCATCACTACATATAGTAGGCAGGGCATATCGGGGCCTATAGCTCTCAGTCACTGCACTATCATTATCACAGGGCAGATCGGGGTCTATAGCTCTCAGTCACTGCACTATCATTATCACAGGGCAGATCGGGGTCTATAGCTCTCAGTCACTGCACTATCATTATCACAGGGCAGATCGGGGTCTATAGCTCTGTCACTGCACTATCATTATCACAGGGCAGATCGGGGCCTATAGCTCTCAGTCACTGCACTATCATTAGCACAGGGCAGATCGGGGCCTATAGCTCTCAGTCCCTATCATAAACTATATTTAGCTTCTAATCATCTTCATCACAGTCATGCAGTCTGGCAACTATCTATACTGTTTGGTACGGGCATCACTGATGTTTCACTGAATGAATTGGGAACTGTGCAGCCCCTGATCAGACTGCGCGGATGAGCAGGCTGATCAGGGGCTACACTTGTCGCATAACCCAGAAGTCACATTTCTCCAGTCACGTCCATATATACACGTGTTAACTCGTGATTAGCATAACTGAATTAATAATAACTAATCTGTAGCTACAGTGCCTGTAGCTGAACCGATGTATGTTTACGCAGCAACCAGTGTTTCCAGCATGTGTAGTGTCAACATCGTCAGCGAGGTGCAGCCAATTTGCACATCACAATCGACGGTTGATAACACATTGCCACTTTGACAAGTATAGCCAGTGGACATTCAGATCACAATTTGTAATAGCTTACAAGCAATAGGTCGGTCGGAACTAATTTTTTTCAGGAACCTACACAACACCAGATTGAGTGAATGGCAACCAGCGTAGACTCTGATCAGATTCTGAATTGCGACTACGCTGGTTGTACCCGACGTCATGTCCTTGTGTCAGTCGAGCAGGGAGTTCGTCTCTGATGTTGATTGCGCATTGACGCGGACTATTTTAATACTGCGCATTCTCAAACGTAACCTTTGTAGTGGTTATGCGGTTTTCTTTGACCTGTATGTTGTCTATGTCGGTTTTGCGAACTGCGATTAGAAACTGCTAGTATTGTCTGAGTCATTCATTGTCCGCGGTTATAAAACATCCTAAGCATATACTCGGGCACAATTGCCACCAACTTCCTGCTCAAAATCACGCCACATTCATTGTCGAACTCACGCAGTTTGATTGGCCGAGACTGAGCTCAGCTTTCCCCACATTCATTGTCGAAATCACGCAGTTTGATTGGCCGAGACTGAGCTCAGCTTTCGCCACATTCCTTCTCGAAATCACGCAGTTTTATTGGCCGAGACTGAGCTCAGCTTTCCCCACATTCATTGTCGAAATTACGCAGTTTGATTGGCCGAGACTGAGCTCAGCTTTCGCCACATTCATTGTCGAAATTACGCAATTTGATTGGCCGAGACTGAGCTCAGCTTTCGCCACATTCATTCTCGAACTCACGCTGTTTGATTGGCCGAGACTGAGCTCAGCTTTCGCCACATTCATTCTCGAACTCACGCAGTTTGATTGGCCGAGACTGAGCTCAGCTTTCGCCACATTCATTCTCGAACTCACGCAGTTTGAGTTTGATTGACCGAGACTGAGCTCAGCTTTCCCCACATTCATTCTCGAAATCACGGAGTTTGATTGGCCGAGACTGAGCTCAGTATCTGCCAATCAAACTTCATGATTTCGAAAATGAGGACGAAGTTAATTAGAACATGTTGGAAAATGTTAGATGTTCAGGCCCGGATTGATCCCAGTTTAGGTGTGGTGTAGCCCGGCGTCATGCCTCGTAGTAATACACAATGGAGTGCTACATTTGTTCACTTTGTACACACTTGCAATGAAAATCTAGAACATAAATCGGAACAGCAGAGCTGATATACAGTTACATCATGATGTATCGCTGGTCGCTATGTGACCTATTACTGTTAACCCTTTCGCCGCTGAATAATTTACATGGACTCGATAGTATTTGTCCAGTACAGTGAACCTCCCTAAACCGGATACCCTGTGAGGTTCCACTGTACTTAATCACTCGGTGACCAATATTGTCATTTTCAGTCATGAACTGACAGGAAAATGAAATAATTTACATTGAATCCCATCTAAATTGTGCACTGTAGAACCATCTTTTGTCTATCTACAAAAGTGGTTGATGTTAGAACCCGCTTTTGTCCATCTAACACTATCGTTCACGTGTACGATTAAGACGGGGGAAATAACTTAGTCGTTTTTCAATCAAATTAAACCTTATAGGGCGTCGTTGAATAACTTAGACAATTTTGAAGACGTTTTGATATCGGTGAACTTTAGTGGGCGACAAAAGTGATTGATGTTAGAACCCACTTTTGTTCATCGACCACTTTTGTTCACGTGTACGATTAAGCCGGGGAAAATAACTTAGTCGTTTTTGAATCAAATTAAACCTTATATGGCGTCGTTGAATAACTTAGACAATTTTGAAGACGTTTTGATATCGGTGAACTTTAGTGGGCGACAGAAGTGGTTGATGTTAGAACCCACTTTTTTTCATCGACCACTTTTGTTCACGTGTACGATTAAGCCGGGGAAAATAACTAGTCGTTTTTTAATCAAATTAAACAAATATTACAGCGTGTCGTTGACCAACTTGGACAATGTTGAAGACGTTTTGATATCGATGAACATTAGTGGGCGACAAAGCCCAGGAAATAACGTATTCGTTTTAAATCAAATTAAACCTTACAGTGTGTCGTTGAACAACTTGGAAAATGTTGAAGTCGTTTTGATATCGGTGAACATTGGTGGGCGACAAAAGTGGTTGATGTTAGAGCCGATTATCGTTCGTCAACCACTATTGTTCACGTGCAAGATTAGGCCTGGGGAAGTAATTGGTCATTTTTTAATCCAATTAAACCTGACAAATTTGATAGTACTTTTGAAAGCCAATCGGTCACGGAACGATCGCCTGGAACATCTCCAAACACGAGCGCCGCAGACACCAAGTGCAGATATATGCCTGGGTATGCATGTTTTGTTCACGATGTGTAGAAACCACAAGTCCATAAATGGACCACCGACTGCAAAACATTACCTTACTACAGTTGTAGCCACATATCGTCTGCGCATCAGCACATGTTGCTCAGGGATTACTCTTGTACATAGAGAATAGTAGGTTAGTGCCGTGAATGGGAAAAAATATCTGGCAAGGCTCAGGAAACGGGATGGGCGAGGCTCTGCCGAGCACATCCCGTTTCCGTGCCGCGCCAGATGTTTTTTCCCATTCACGGCACTAACCTACTATTCTATTTATCCCGTCAACACCTACGAATGGCTGTAAAATGCAAAACTAGTATTGACTGGATATCAAAAATGTTTCACGGCACCGTGTTTCACGGCACATATGCACTGTGTTGACTGGATAAATATCGATACTAACGCTGCCGTATTGTAAGCAGGATGATTGGAGTTGATGGTAGCTTTAGTTATCTTCACCGACCGTTCCAAGGCGGAAGCCTTGCTGTCGTGTCTTCTTGTGACGTGTATTGTTGTTTTCTAATTTATTCTCTATTAGAACCGTTATTGTCTTGGTGATTTCTGTGGGATACTGTTTTGTGGGGCTTTTGTTGTATTTTGTATAATTTTCCCCGTTTGTTGTATATCTTGTTTTTTGTTGGGGATCGTACGCCGCTGGTTGTGGGGTGCATGTTTTGCCTTGTTGAAGACTGAAACCACCGTTGTACCGGTGCCATACTTCTCTATGGCTGTATTGTTGCCTTTCGGTTTGCCTTGCTCATTAGGGTTTGTTACTTTATTTTAACCCCGTGTGGGTAGTTTTGCACTCAGGGTACACCAATTTGTCTCATTTGGGGTCAAAAATAAAAGTCATTATTATTTTATTTATATTGACAGTTTTTGATCGTGTACATGTCAACTAAAACATTTCTGAACATTTGGAGCCACGCATCCTAAATAACAAAATACAATACACTGATAAAAAACGCCATAACTCTTTTTCTCGTGGCAAGACACATTTAAGATTAAAAATTTAAAACGAATTTGACCTTGTTGTGTAATTAAATTTCCTCACATGACTTATGGATTTAATAATTAATTGATTGATATATGCGACTTGATTATTCGATATTTTGTAAATTAATATATGGCAAATAGGTTTAGAATGCGTATGCTGTCTAAATACCACACATATCTCCTTGTATTTTGATTATCGTCGGGTTCTGCTACACCGGAAGAACCAGCACCCGTCAATAGTTTTTTTAAGCAAAATACAGAGATACATCGTTTTTTATACTAAATAAACATTAATTTGTTTATCATACATGTATTTACAAAATAGCGAAAAATGAGTCCATAAATCACATCAAATTCCACTCAATTATTAACTGAATCCATCTGCCATATGAGGAAATGTTATTACACAATCAAGGTCAAATTCATTTGACCATACAAGCAACAATTTGATATTTCTCAGAAATTTAATTGCTGCTGCTGCTTTTCTTTTTCAGTTATGGTCGTTTTAATATAATTGTGTGCCATTTGGCGTTATAGAATTTGACTAATTGATGCAGGATCACACACACCCAAATGTTTCTTCCGTCCATATGTTCTCATACATCACACTTGTTCATGCATGAAATCTACTCGTATCATCTGATGCAGATTGCAATGATTATATTGATATATAACATGATTTATTTTTGGAAGTGAAAAACTGGAGTATTTGATCTTTGAAAATCACCCCATTATAGAGATACCATGGAACTCTAATGTTTGTCATATCATTTGTTTACATGTCAAAGATGACAGGTTTTGATGGAAATTGCTACTCCTAGTCCTGGTGCTGGTCTATAACCCTGCTTACAATCCAAGCGGGACAACCCCCACCCCACCCCAACCCGGGAATCAGTTCTCCTATCAGGTGTCATTTAATTTATATCAGGTCTTGATTTTGCTGTCCCAATGCGTGGCAGCCATTTTTGAAAATGGTCGCCATTAAACAATACTTTTCCTCATAATTCAGTCAATCAGTCACATAGAGGAATATTTTTGGTGTCTATACCTATGTTTTCATGGCCAAGGAACATGATGCTGCCATTGAAATATTATTGCAAGACTGTGTTGAAATTCAAAATGGCAGCCATTAAAATCATTTTTCCTCATAACTCGGTCAATTAGTCACATAGAGGACTAATTTTTGTGTCTATACCTATGTTGTCAGGGTCTAGGAACACAATGATACCAGTGAAATTATATTGGAACAAATTGTAAGGAAGTCATTTTGAAATTCTAAATGGCCGCTATTAAAAGTCCATTTTCCTCTTAACTTGGTCAATCAGTCACATTGAGGAATAGTTTTGGAGTCCATTCATGTTTTATGGTTAAGGAACACAGTATTGTCATTAAAATAATATTGACACACAAAGCTGACGCAGTCATTGCAACATTCAAAATGGTCACCATTAAATATCCTGAATTAGTCACACAGTGGAATAAGTGTGTCATCTATACCCCTGTTGTCATGGTAAATGATCATGACGATTAAATTGACATACTATTGCATCAAATTAGAAACTTCAGTTTGAAATTCGAAATGACCTCCAAGAAAATTACAGACAAGCGTTGTCGAAAGACAACGACGCTCGACTGATGGCACAGTTGCATAAAAACATCCCAACATGTTACAGCATGATAGAGAAACTTCCATATGGAATATCAAGATATTCTCTGTGAAGAAACAGAAGTTATAAAAATTTACTACAACATTAAATTTATGAACACACTAACTAAGTTTGTGACCGTGACTTTGGTGTAAGTGGTGGATTCGCTGAAATAAATGCATGCCTGTATGAACTATCAAGGTGTTCCCTTTAAAGAAAATTTACCCCCAACGTTAAGTTTATGAACACCTTAATTTTGTGACATTGACCTTGGTGAAAGTGGTGGGCAGTGCGTCGTGGATTTGCTACAGCATGATAGTGGGTCACCTGAGGAATGCACGTATAAAATATCAAGCTGTCCATGCAGATAAACGGAAGTTATAAGACATTTACGTGTACTAAGTATGTGTACGCCGACGCAGCGCCGGCGCCGACGCCGGGGGTATGCCATAAGCTATCTCTGCACTTCATGCAGGCGAGCCAAAAATACCAATATCATAAACTTCTAGATCTCGGTCAATGAGTCACATAACGGTATACCACATGTATCTTTTATGTAAATACCCAGAAACTCAATAGCCATGATAACCATCTGACAAATAACATTTGATATGATGTGAGAGTGAGGCGATTATATTAAATTTCAATATGGCCGCTATGAATTTTTTTTTTGTCTCATTAGGCAGTTGTAGATACAATGACTTTGCTGTTGGTTCATGTATCATTAGCTAAGCAGATAAGCACACTAATCGTGCACACCCAGATATATTTGTGAAACTTTCCACACAAGCACAGCATGGTATTTTTAGTAGTATGGCCGATTGATCCAAGTCAGATTACTGCATGAAACACAATACAAACTTTACATAGCAATCTATATAACTAATTATAATAAACAACCCATACACATGTAAACAATACCGTTTGCTTAGACTTGTATATCTTACAGTGATATGCACATATCATAATTGCATTAAATATATTATCATGTCGTAAGTAGCACGGAAATACACGCTTTCATAATCTCAACAATATATGACGTTAAATAATTCAGACGGCATTGCACGTGAACAAAAGTGGTCGATGAACAAAAGTGGGTTTTAACACCAACCACTTTTGTCGCCCACTAAAGTTCACCGATATCAAAACGTCTTCAAAATTGTCTAGGTTATTCAACGACGCCCTATAAGGTTTAATTTGATTAAAAAACGACTAAGTTATTTTCCCCAGCTTAATCATACACGTGAACAAAAGTGGTAGATGGACAAAAGTGGGTTCTACAGTGCACTATGGGGTATCAATGGTGTCCGGTTTCGACAGGTTCCACTGTACTATATTATGCAACTATAACGATAAATAGTTATCGTCTCAGTTATGTATACATAGACAGAGATGATACAAAATAAGTGAAACAAAATACGTGTACTAGAAATGTATCCATTGGCCGTGCATACCAACACTGGCAGAATACGTGTACATGTATATCGATGAAAATGGATAGTAATAACGGTGACATTATCTGTGCACCGTGGCAAAGTATCATGACTAATTCCAAGTATGTATAACGTATGCGTCTAGTAAAGAAATGAACCAACAAGGCGAACTTTTCTTCAAATGGTGGTCAATCCAACAATACACAACCCAATGTAGTTTTTCTCACAGACAATACGCCTTTATGCCGTGATTAAAACACATTTACGTGACATTTACGTTTACGGATGTAAATCAACACCGAGCCGAACTGGCTCGGTGTTGATTTACCTTCGTAAACGTAAATGTCAATAGGACATTCAAATCAACATATCCCCAAAGGAACAAAATCCAGAGTTGTATTTCTTCCAGAGCACACTATTTGTTCAATGGGAGAGGACATGCAGCCTGAATATAGTTTAAGTCTTTTACGACTCATGGAGTCCGACGTAAAGCAACAAGGTGCAGAAATGGAGATACAAAGGTATACAATCTGTGTTCTTCTTTCTAACACTCTTGGACTAGCGGTGTATACAGAGCCCCGCAGGGGACATGAATTATTTTTTTTATTTTTTAATTCGTTCCACGAAAAGAGCAATTCGTTCCGGCCTTCGTCTTCCCGCGACTTTTCCAAGTTTATACCCCGATAAATTCCACAAAAAGGCCATTCATTCCTATAATAATAGATGAAGGCGATGTGGAAACGATGATGTCGAAAGAAGTGACGATACAGCAACTTTGTAATATAAAAAGGCCCAGTCAATCAATCAACTTTATGAGAGAAGGGTGCTCACAAAATTGTACAACAGTGCGAAGAAATGAGAAAACTAAACAACGATAAATATAAGGTTCGACAATTTCCAGCCGTTTGCCGTTGCACGAGGGAACTGTTTGAACAGTAGGCCGTAGGCCGCGGGTTCAAACAGTTCATGAGTGCCACGGTAAACGTTTAACGTTTACCCACGGCTGGACATTGTCGAACATTATTGTTACATTTCCGTCGTAAATATCGAGTAATTTCAGCATATATGCAGTACTTTCGGTACTTTGATAATCTGCTCCATTCAAACTGCTGATTGACACACAGGTGGAAGACTCGGACCTAGGACCCAATACTTGGCTCATTTGGAAAAACGTTACCCCACCCACTCATTTCCATACACTATACCTTACAGCTTTTCGAAGGTAAGAAACAGTTTCGCCATATTTTCGGGCTAGCTCAAACACCACACATTTCGATTTTTTACTGACTTATGTCTCTGGTAATCGATAAATGTCTTAGGTCTTCAAATATATTCACTTCAATCATCTTCCTTTAGCATTTCGTTAGTGACGGGCACATTAGCTACCACAGACAAGGCGATAAGTGTATGTCCGAATAAATGTCACACATTCTTGTGGGCTGTGGAAGCATAAATTACGTGTTATATCGGGCCGAAATCCCATAATTACAGTTTCAACATATTGACGTGGATCACTGCAATAAACATCGGCAACTCAAATGTTTGTGACTAATAAGTATCATCCACGTTGGTGCTAAAATGCGTGTAACTAACAATATACTAAACACAGATGTTTAAAGTGACTATTGTTGTGGGCCAAATACATTAATCTTTTTCCAGAGACGAAAATCAGCAATAACTCATGTAATATCATTCAACAGTGTTTTCGCAATATTTTTTTCAACTTTATTACGATTTTTGTACAAAATCATCACTTTTAAAAAAAAATAATACAACTTCCTACCCTCCGATTGTTAGCGATTTTGTTCTGCTTATCAGCATATTTTTCTCGAATTATTGGCAATAATGGTGATTGTGTTGCAGAGACTTGCGGTCGGCTGAATGTTTCACATAAATACCCTGGCCTATGGTGCAACAAAATGTGGGGAATATTTATTAACCTGTCGTCAAGCTATTGTGCGTCTTAATCATATGTTTAGGAAGATACCTAAAGGTTTACGTATTTTAAAATCATATCATATCACGTAAACGTGTGGGTGGGCAATCGATTGTATGGCGTGTGTGCTTATATGTACACACTGTTTAACGCAACACGATATACATCTCAATATCAATGTGGATAAAGATATTACAGTTAACGATTTAAATGGAAACACCCTTCCTCGTATCAGAAATTGTATTGTTTATATAATCGTTGAATCGAAAATAAAAGAAGACCGCTTCACAATCAGACCATTTAGCAATAATGGGTGTCGGTAGGTACTGAATGGTATAATTGGACAAGCTTCTATTTCGAAGTATCGTTGAAATGGGGTATAAATGTCTGACTCAGTATTAGGTGGCATCCTCAACTTACAATCAAGCTCACGTAGTTATACAAAAACAACTATACTCAACAAAACTAGAAACGTCCCTGTTTTATAGCCGGTGTAGCTCTGTCTATGTATGTACCACATGTTCAAAGTACATGTATTTTAAACCGTGGCGATGTTCAGAATACGATCGTGTAGAGTTTAGCCGATACACACGGTTTACATAGCGGCCAGTGACCGGAACGTTGATTTCCACTTTTTGCACGTGCACGCTATACTTGTCATCGATAAGGTGATTCAGTTCATGTCGTACCATTCATGCGATAGGGGCTATTCGGAAAATTAAATTTTTTTTTTAATTTTTCACTGTTTTCGATATGCCACGGCTTTCCGAAAACGAGCGAAATCAGGCAATTGGGATGCTTGCGGGTGGGATGGCCGCCAGGGCGGTCGCGCCTCGGTTTGGTTGCTGTCGGAAGACGATTGATCGTCTTGCAGCCCGGTACCAGCAGACTGGGGCTGTTCACGACCGGCAGCGACCTGGTAGGCCTCGTGTAACGACGGCTAGAGCCGATCGTTACATTACGTTGACGCACTTACGTCAACTTCGATTGGCAGCCACAGTCACTGCTAGGCGATACGGTGTCTCAGGGCAGACCATTCGCAACCGGTTACGTCGTAACGCCCAACCAATCCGGGCACGCCGCCCGTACACTGATCAGATAATGACCCAACGTCACCGTGCTGCCAGACTGTTATGGGCGCGACGTCATCTGAACTGGAGAAGGGCTGACTGGAACCGAGTTTTGTTCACCGATGAATCTCGGTTCACAGTTAGTCATGCTGACGCAAGATTACGGGTATACAGGCGTAAGAATGAAAGATTCACCGATTGTTGCATTGTTGAGAAGAACAGGTTTGGGGGAGGGAGCGTAATGGTCTGGGGTGGGATCATGGGAAACCGGAAGACAGATTTGGTTGTTGTACAGGGCAACATCAATGCACAACGTTATGTTGCAGATGTGCTAAATGCACATGCCTTACCATTTATCCGTCAGCATGGTCCTGGTATGAACATTGATGCACGACAATGCCCGCCCTCACGTAGCCAGGGTCACCACTCAATACTTACAGCAAAACAACGTCGACGTCATGCCATGGCCCGCGGTCTCCCCGGATCTCAATCCCATTGAGCACATATGGGATGAGCTGGGCCGCAAAGCACGAGCTAACCATCAGATTGACAATGTTCGCGATCTTACACGGGCGTTACAACGGGAATGGAGGAATTTGCCCAACGCACTGGTATTGCGTTACGTCACGTCGATGCGGCGTAGGATCATTGCATGCATTCATGCAAATGGTGGCCACACTCGGTACTAACGAGATTTACTGAATTTGCCACATTACTTATTGAAATTCCATCTCTAAACATTAAGTAACACATTTCTGAGTTTTTGTGATTTTTGATTTGACCCCTACCGCCCTTGGCCGGTTATCTCTCGAATATTTAACAAGATATCCAAATGCAATTTATTGGCTTTGATACAGAAATGAATGAACTTGTTTTTCCATTTTGATTTTTAAAAGTAACCCTTTTGATTTTTGATGAATCTTTCCTTAAACATGGAGGGACGTTTCTAGTTTTGCTCAGTATAGTATTCTACATTTGCTGCACCGATATTTCCATTGGATTGTACACACTTGCAGGTTAACGAGATAGAACATCTTATCTATATATATAGAGAATAGTAGGTTAGTGCCGTGAATGGGGAAAAATATCTGGCAATGCTCAGGAAACGGGATGGACGAGGCTCTGCCGAGCACATCCCGTTTCCGTGCCGCGCCAGATATGTTTTCCCATTCACGGCACTAACCTACTACTCTATTTATCCCGTCAACACCTACAAATGGCTGTAAAATGCAAAAATAGTATTGACTGGATATCAAAAATGTTTCACGGCACCGTGTTTCACGGCACATATGCACTGTGTTGACGGGATACATTATTGGAATGGTCAGTGATTCAGGGGAGGGGGGCGTTTCACTAAACTTCGTACGACTAAAATGTTCGTAAGTGCAAATTTAGAATTGTCTGTAAATTTCAATTGACGGATTTACATTCATTGAGCATATGCTGCATATGCAGCCTATGCTCAATAAATGTAAATCCTATAATTGTTTACAAGAAAACAGTGTTAATGTGAAATTTACAGACTATCATACGTTTGCACTTACACACATTTTAGTCGTACGAAGTTTAGTGAAATAGCACCCTTCTGGTAGGCTCATGTAAAGTCAATAGAAACGTAATAAAAACCCATCAAAATGAAACAATAGCTACATATATAAGTAAACCGTGTATATATATATATGATTAGTAAGTGCTTATTCTGTAGACTATTTCACCAACATTGCAAAGTATACTTATCTAGCAAAGTATACTTTGAGGGAGTAATCATTTATTTTTCCCAAAATGTATAATTTCATATAGAACTAACCACTGCATATATTTGATGATTAAAAGTATGCAGAATTATTATACTGAAGTTATTACATTATCACAGCCAAAATGGCTGTGATAATGTAATAAATTCAGTATAATAAAAATTAATAAATTTATCCTTAAATTGAAAATTTCTCCCTCAAAGTATACTTTACTAGATAAGTATACTTTGCAATGTTCGTGAAGTAGGCTACAGATACCGCCAACAATACAAATCCACGTATTACTGTAATCTGCAAACACATTTTTATTTCGCACATGTAAATTTACATCTCTTCACGGGTATGTAGAAGTAAAATGATACATGTAAACAATCAAGTGCGCTTATTATTTTATAAGTACAGAATATTATGGTATTCTTTGCTGACAATGCATGCATACATACTTATTGAACACATACCAATGGTTGCCTGGTGTAAGTAGCTATCATTTTATGTGTAGTAGTTGTATTAGATTTTCATAGAATTTACATGAGGCCACAAGGATGGTACAATAACCTTAACCCTTTCAACCCTAAGGAACTGGAATGGACTGTGATATGCTAATGTTCCGACCAATCCAATGGTCACAAAATGATTTTTAGATTCGTCCATTTATAAAAAGGGGGTGTTTTTGTTCTAAGAAATATGAAAAGTATTTGCAAACAGTGCAGATCCTGATGAGACGGCTCGTTACGAGCCGGCTCATCTGGATCTGCACTGTTTGCATAAACCGCTATAGCGGGCTTTCGGGTTAAAGTCTTTGTGGCGCACATGGCTTGTGTTAGCCAATACTATCATGACGGAAATATTACTTCTAGGTGTATTTATGTGCAAACCAATGAAATTTATAACAATTCACTTTACGTTAATTCGTAACCTGTCTAAAAATGCATTATGGAAAAGCCTATTCAACGTTTATTTTTCGTTTATTAAAGGATATTCCATTGTACATTTTGAATAGCGGGAAATAATACACGAGTGTGCGCCGGCTTCCGCGTAAGCAACGAGTGATCATAATCAATGAATTGTATTTTGTGCATGAATAGTTATACAATGACGTGTTTTCGCGCGTTTTGACGTTACGTTGTGTGACGTCAAATGTGACGTCTTGTAAACTTTTTGAAATCCAAATTACTCAGCTGTTTCTATGAGCCAGATATATTTGAGTGCGTGTTTGGAATGTGTTCAATCACATTAACATTCTAGATTGGTCGAGACCCGTTCCAAATTTTCAAATAACTTTATTTTGACTGTAATAAAAATTAAACATTTTGCATGGTAGCTCGTGGTTTCCAATACGCGCAATTACGGGTGTTCTCTTCACGGTGTATTATTTGTAAGGAGTTGATTACGGGTTTTCTCTCACAGCGAAACCCGTGCAAATAATTTGCAAATTTGCAAATAATTTGCAAGAGTGTAATAAATCCCAGTACATTACATTACCCCCACGTGACCAAGCCCATTGTTGTAGTCCTTAAATATAGATATTTATGATATGCAACCGGATAATGCAAGGTAACATTATGGAGACACATTGAATGTGCATGTTTTTGCAGTAATACATTATTTACCAATAATAATTAATATATCAAATTAAAATACAGTAACAGTATTGTGTTTTACCCATATCATTGACACCTTTCCAGATACACAAATTATGAGTATGAAATTTGTAATCACCACTTTCTATATTTGCATTATATATTATTGACATTCCATGTCTTCATGGACTTAAATCGCAATAAGTTGAGAATTCACGTATGCCGTATTGTCATCCAAATGCACCGAGTATAGCTTAGCAAGATGCGGTGCTAGATGGGTTGCATGTAATACGAATATGCTAACCTGTTCTAAAATGTTCGTAAGTGCAAATTTAGGATCGTCTGGAAATTTTAATTGATGGCTTTACATATAGTGAGCATAGGCTGCATATGCAGCCTATGCTCAATGAATGTAAGTCCAATAATTGTTTACAAGAAAACAGTGTTATTGTGAAATTTACAGACTATCATAGTTTGCACTTACGAACATTGTAGTCGTACGATGTCCATTAAAGTAGAAAAACAAACTACATGTATTTCATTTGACGTAATTGAATGCTGTCCAAATAGGTGTCATCAAGTTATACAGACGGGAGATACGAGCCTTATTTTGTCAATATTACCATGGTTACACAATCAGAAATTAATAATTGTGACAATAGTTTGTGCATGTAAATTATGTGTACATGTATACATGTTTATCCCGTCAACACAGTGCGTATGTGCCGTGAAACACGGTGCCGTGATACATTTTTGATATCCAGTCAATACTATTTTTGCATTTAACAGCCATTTGTAGGTGTTGACGGGATAAATAGAATAGTAGGTTAGTGCCGTGAATGGGAAAAAATATCTGGCGGGGCACGGAAACGGGATGTGCTCGGCAGAGCCTCGCCCATCCCGTTTCCTGAGCCTTGCCAGATATTTTTTCCCATTCACGGCACTAACCTACTATTCTCTATATGTATATGCTTGTAGTGCATATGTCGGTGCCCCCTGGTACATCTGCTTAGCAGAAAGTCCAAATAGTCGCCATCCAATATTCGAATAAGAACGACGTAATATTCCATTCATACATCATAACAAGTATGTTACCCTGATAGGAAGATATTATAGATCAAATAAACCGCTCTGATGTAGTTATTTTAATAGTTATATATTATTGGCATGTGCGTTGCATTGCTGATATTGAATATGACCGCCAGTTACGAATGGGATTGCCTGGGGCCCGTTTCATCGGAAGGCCTTCGTCCAGTATTCCAGCGACTTTTCCAAGTTTATATCCCCGATAAATTCCACAAAAAGGCCATTCATTCCTTATAATTCCAGCATTTGAAAGTCACTTTTCCACTATCTCACCCATTGCCATAACATTAAATGTCCGGTGTTTTTGTTGGACGAATCAAGCCAGAATAGTATGTTACAAGTAACTACTACATTACACCGGCTAACCCGTGTTGTATGGCTGTCACACATGGCGAGTTACATGTACTCGTTGCATAAACAATATGTGGGCTATATCCACGTGGGCCTTACTTCACGAGCACCATAATGATGCGGAAGACGCCCGGTACTGTCTTCGGGCGAATAAAGCCAGGCAATTCAGCTAACCACAACATTAGACCTGCTAACCAGAATGTAATGGTTGTCACGCAGGGCGAGTTACAACCCTGCGAGTCTTACCTCCTGAGGGACATTATCAAGGTGTATGATCACGTGGTACTAACAACAACAACAAGTACTGAAACTTCCAGAAACCATCCGATTGAAAGTACGTATTCTTTTATATTTTCCTTATTACGTAACGGAAATCGATTCTTTGCAAAAACGACATAAGTCTGTGCCAAACTCCCTGGACCACCAAATGCATCTCATGAAGACGCGTTTGCTGCGCCATATTTCATCAAAATCCGTTGCATATTAAGGAAAATATCAAATAATACTTACGTTGGAGTGGGCGACGTTGTTATTGTTGTAACCACGAGATCATGCACCTTGATTATGAAGCGGGAGGCGGGTAATCACAACCCTGATACGCAGGGTGGGTAACTCGCCCTGTGTGACAGCAATACAATCCGGGTCACAACCATGCAGGCCTTACCTCGTGATAGTCATGATGATGCGGAAGGCGCCCGGTATTTGCATCGTGCAAATACACCCAGACAATTCGGTTTACCACAACATTAGGCTGGCTTACCCGAATGGTATGGCTGTCACGAAGGGCGAGTAACTCGTCCTGCTTGACAGCCATACAATTCGGGTTTTATCCATGCGGGCCTCACCTCATAAAGGTCATTATGATGCGGAAGGTGCCCGGTAATTTCATCGTGTAAATAACGCCAGGCAATCCTGGTAACCACAACATTAGACCTGCAGACCCGTTTTTATGCGCGACAGTCATAAAAGTCGGGTTATATTATATACATCTTGGCCTTACCTCATGAGGGCCATGATGATTCGGAAGGCGCCCTGGATGCGGACTGCCTTGTGAAGCCCCGTATCTCCATTGTTGTCCTGTGCATCAATGTCGATATCCTTACACACGAGCATGTAGACACCCGACACCGTATGCCCCGTAATAAACTTGTCCCCATGCTCGACGATCAAATGCAGCAGGGTCCCTCCATTATTCTCGTCCCGCACGTTAGGGTCCTTATGACCCTTTAAATAGTCCATGAGCCCTTTAAGGATCTGTTCCGTCGTCCCCGTTTGGATGAGTTTAAACAGTTTAAGCTTCCGTAGACTCATGTTGGCAGGTTTAAGTGTAGCACCGTGTGACTGGTTGTTGTGGTTAGTAAATATTTATCTGTGCAAGTTCAGTAAAAAATACAATATCGTTATATATACACACACACCGACTGAACACGCGAGTGAAATTATTGATGTAATATGTAATGCGAGTAGAATGTCTATATAGTAAATAGATACAACGCAGTTTGTGTAGTCACCTTCAGCCAATATCCCTATGTCACCTGTATTCGCGGGAGCATGCGCCCCAGCTGTCGTCTGCCGCGGATACCTGTCGCCTGCTACTTATTGCCAGCATTTCGTCTGCAGCCGCAGCAGCCGATCAATAATAATCCAGTATTTAGTTTAATCAACACTCATGCTGTGCCGCAGATTTCAGGTTAAACACGGCAGCTACATGTCCTGTATTGTTGATAATGTAGCCCATTTATAACGAAATATACAGGTAAATCCACTTGCTATGTAAACGTGAAATGAGGCGAGAATCGGTGAGAGTCTCACGCTAACTCAGGTATAACCAGGTAAACTGACACAGGTCAGGGGAAACCCTGCCATGCCGGACTGAACCAGCGTAAAGCTATACTCGTACTGTACAATCATGTTTCTTCGTACACTGGACGAGGGAAACACACTATCGGTGTAATAGTGGCAACATTGACGCAATGTTAAGAGTGCGATCTATACATGTACGTGTACCCGGCATTAGTTTCGTTTTCAGTAGCCCAGCTTACAGAATACGCCGTCGGCAAATGTATGTCGCATTATCTAGATAATGAATTACTATGCCCTATACTTGTGACCTGGTATGACAAAAGGGGGCTTCGTGATTTTGCAGTCAGTGTAGCTCATGATAAGTTATCATAGTATGTCAGCCGAACATGACTCTGAAAATGGGACTCCGCCTCAATAGCGACCAGTGTAGTTCCTGATCAGACTGCGCAGATGCGGATGAAGCAGTCTGATCAGGGACTACACTGGTTGCAATATCAATAGGCCCTTTTGTGGTGTCGAGTTCCATATACAAGGGCGTTCTGTATCTTCACACACAAGTTGAACAAGGGCATTTGGGAGAAATCCTGAGAAAATACAAAGTTGAACTAATTGTCATTTTACTGATTGTGTAT
The DNA here is from genome assembly GCA_029237695.1 of Conchocele bisecta. NCBI lineage: Eukaryota > Metazoa > Mollusca > Bivalvia > Lucinida > Thyasiridae > Conchocele > Conchocele bisecta. The sequence continues at coordinate 85,289,571 of CM055276.1, read as the reverse complement.
TAGTCACGGAGGCTGATTTCTTCTGCTCGCTTTAACCTATACATAGAGAATAGTAGGTTAGTGCCGTGAATGGGAAAAAATATCTGGCAAGGCTCAGGAAACGGGATGGGCGAGGCTCTGCCGAGCACATCCCGTTTCCGTGCCGCGCCAGATATGTTTTCCCATTCACGGCACTAACCTACTATTCTATTTATCCCGTCAACACCTACAAATGGCTGTAAAATGCAAAAATAGTATTGACTGGATATCAAAAATGTTTCACGGCACCGTGTTTCACGGCACATACGCACTGTGTTGACTGGATAAATAATCATTAAAGGTACATGCCCACTCAGTAGGTACAAATGTTCTTTATATCAGATATCCCATCTGATAAATTTTCTGGCAAAATAAACAGTCATTCACCATTACCCCACGCATTGATTGGCATTATTATACACTTTATATCGGACGTAAAGAGGAAGGTGCAGTTAGGCCCTGAAATCGCATCCGATTTTGGCAATTTTTCATTTTCATTTACCCGTTTTGTTAAATAGAACATCTCATCTCTTTAAACATATATTTTTTATCAGTTTACATCATGCGATGACGTCATGACACCGCGTGGCGTGACGTCATGAAACCGGAAATTGGCATTTTATTGACATTTTCTTCCCTACTTTCATGAATTTAATACCCAGACCACCCGTGTAGCAAGTTAATATTTTCAATTTAAGTTACCTCTACAGTCATACACCTACTCTAGAAATTAAAACTTGGTACACGCGTGGGCTGGTAGCTAACTTTTGATTTGAATACAAAAGATTGGGCCATATTTCCCCTACACACTTGCCAACCACAGAATGAGATGCCTGGTTATTTTGACACTCAACAGCGTGGATAGCGTTTAGGCGCGTAGCTGCATTAAGGCACTACCCGGGCCTGCAGAATTTTCGAGAAAATGGAAAAAAATAATGTGCCAGAGTGCATCATTTACCTTCTACGGTCGTCAACCGGGCCTGCAGATTCAAATTGGCTAGCTACGCCCCTGGCGTGTTTATTCCAATGTAAGATATCTATATATATTTCTATACAACAACATACCTTGTGTATTCACTGACATAGTTTAGTTCATGCATTAATAGCCAAACATAAGTAATACAAATTGAAACAATTACGCCTTCAAAGTTTGTTTTTAAAGGGAAGTAACACTCATCAAGGTTAGACTATACCAAATGGCGCATAAGTAGTCCGGTATAAACAAAATAGTGCGGGCGTTTTGAGGTCACAGACACAGTTTGCTTGCAAATCTTGATCCATTACTACTCAGTTTCACTTGAGGAACATTTTGTGGTGCTTTTAACACCAGTTTTCAGCATATTTGTAGCATTTAAAAGAAAACACTGAACCTGTTGGTCAAGTGATGTAAACAGAGTTTCCGTGGCCAAAAGATATAAACGATATTGGGTGATATGACGAGGCTGGATTTTCTTTCTTAGGAGTAAGTAAACCTATTGTTGAATTCATGCAGAACCAGTACAGACTGGCTGCAGGTCATGTACAAGTAGGTCCCACATCATACATACGATTAGTGAAAGTAGGAGAGACTGGCCATATTGGATGGCATTCGGTTAAATTATATAATAAAACTATTTGGTGTGGTCTGAACTCAACTGAATGTGTGTAATGATATAAATTCTCACCGTCAGAGTCATCCCATGATAGGTTAACTTACACCATAACATGTATTTCTTTTAATTATCATGTAGGCTGACACATAAAATAGCACTGGATAGTGTTACATAGTTCTAAGTCATTGTGGATCTATGTATATTTATTGATGCATTTACAAGTGCGTAAAATTGGTTGGTTATTGGAAAGGGATATACTGTAATTACAGCTCGTTTTGAGTGTTATCGGATATTTAAAGGGACTGTATCTCATATGATGTGTCAGGAACTTTAATCTTTTTTTTTGCTTTCCATTATGTATATTATATTGTATTTTATTTTACTAGATAACTGACATGAACTGTTTCATGTTAAGTTTGCGACTTCCATTATGCAGCAAAAGGGGTCATTTTGTAAAAATTAAAAACAAATATATTCAAATGATGCAGATCTTGAATGAGACGGCTCATTACGAGTCGGCTCATCAGGATATATACACTGTTTGCAGGGCCATAACCAGAGGTAAAAACCAGATTGGGTGAACGAAGTCCCGATATGGGGGTCAGGGAGCATTCTGCCCGCCATCTCCCCGGGGATTTATTTAATTCTTAGCAACAAAAAATATCGTCAAAATAATAGACGAGGTGACCTCCTCGTGTATCTAGTGTTGAAAGGGGTAAACACAGATTTTAGTCGAGAACTTGACTATCAACTTTACTGAGCAAAGGAAGACAATAATTAATTCTTGTATAAATGTTAATTCCCCGCTGTGGGGTGGGTGTGTGGGAGTGGGGTGTACTCAGCAAATTAGATTACAAACAAAATATGTATATGTAGGAATTCGACAGTCAAATAATTGTTTGTCATGTAATAGTAGATGTCCATCGGCTGTACAGGCAAATTCTAATTTCAACAGCCTCATACACGAGAATTAGAATTTGTTTCTGAAAGACATGGATTAAATAGCTTTAATTTATCTAATTAGCAATTACCTAGTGGGAAGGACACAGTCTCCAGTCATACACCATGAACAAAACATATATATGTGTGGCAATCTGGCGACACCACAAGCACATTATAGATCATTTGTTTAATTATGTATAAATTCCTTTTGTACTGACAATTATATTACAGATACAGATGTTACGTCCTTGAATATAATAAGAAAAAAATGTTTGGTGCTTACACGTGCGAATATAATTAAAGGTGGAACACTGTCACTAAAATTATATAAATTGTATATACAAATTGGGAAGAATTAATGTTTGAAACCATATTACAATAAACGTAACATACATAATATACAATACATCGAATTACTGCTGTCTTGACAGCTTGGCAAACATTTAAAACTGCTATGTATGTCGAAAATAAAAGCTACATATATATATTGTATGTATCGCATTGATATAACACTTAGGCCATAACAACGTACTTCCAGTTGGTTCTCAGACACGTGGTTTGGGGAATGTGACACGATAGGGCAGATTTTTTTAATATACACATGTATCTTTTTTGTTCGAGATGTTTGTCTCTGATTTGTTCAAGTCGTCAGGTGCGTATACACGAATGTTCTATACATGAATGTTCTATACACGAATGTTCTATAAAGTTACCATAACAAATTTACACGTGAAAATCACAAGATTTTCGTCAAACATGATTGGATTTAACATATTGTTGCATGGACGTGTTTGTTATTGTCATGTGGTGTACAGTAAAATTTGATTTCTCCAAGATGATAAAACATTCGTCGTGCAGGGATTTTTCTGACGCGGCAATAACTGAGAACCAAATAACTTTTGTATGGCCTTATATAGATATATCAGATGAACACAGTATCAAACATTCTTTGAAGACAAACTAGAAAATGAGATAAAACAAATAATAAGTGCACTATGGCGATATTCCTTGAAGGAGCTGGCTAAGTCACTAAAGTTGCCCCCTTTCTTAAATTAAAACACAATTTATTTCATGTTTAATGTTTAGACTGGTGCAATAGGATAGTGGACAATGTTTTTGTAAAAATTCCGAAAATATTTGGAAGGACATCGGCAAGACCATTTACTTCCATTATAATACATCATTAGCATACATTACCCAAACATCTGGTTTTAGCAAATCCAATTTTATGCATGTAATTTATACTTTATTGGGTAGGAAAAAGAGCCGCTAATTTATCGATTTTGTGTATTTTGTGACCTTGCAGCACTATTTATATTTTGTTGCTGGCAGTTGTATGATGTACACGAGAAGACCAATATTCTCGCGATGATAGACTTGAGAAATGCCATTTTGAGGAGCTAACATGATTTCTTTTCGGGGGATACCCTCAAACCGCCAGCCCCCACACTCCAGACTGCCCTCAAAAGTCTGCCATGACATTATTTTAGGCACAACTGTGCGCCTGAATGAAATATATGTACATGTACTGTAATATTATGTCTACCAAATAAGAATATAAAGTATGATCATTGCACATCAAAAATATATACAGAAATTAAATAGTAATGTCCGCTAACATGTTAAGGAAACACGGTTATCGCCCCTGATATTAGTGTGGAAAGTTACCTCTGATATAAAATGTATAATACTGCCAATCAATACGTGGGGTAACGGTGAATGAATGTTTATTTTGCCAGAAAATGTCTCAGATGATGTCTCTGATATAAATAACATGTTGTGCCTACTGAATGGACATGCACCTTTAATTCTTATAAACAGTAGTGTGTGCCTAATAGATGGGACCCCGACGTTAATTGTAAAACATTGGAAAATATCTTGCAATACTTATGCCTGTCTTATAAATAGGTAATCGAACTTGGAAATCCACCAGTAATTTCCCCTATATCAACTTCCAGGACATTCTTGGCGTTCGAATTGTCTGAATATGTCCGTTTGACGTCTCGTTGCATTGACTAAATTATTACCCAACCCCCTGTATCAGTTGATATTCCATAGTTTTGACTACTGACTGTTCCACGTTTTGCTGCCGACGAACTTTTGGCTATTAAGCGCATTAAATCTAATAAATATTTAATAGTAAGTTCTATTTTATCAATAACTAAAAAGTCACCCTCCCAAAAAAAACGGTGGCTAAAACTAGATTTAAAAAAAAATATTTATTTGTGGACCGATTTTCAAAATCTAACTTGTTTTCTTAGTTACATAATTTTCAAGCTATCTCGCCAGGTTTCAGAGTCAATTTCCAAAACAAATAGTTAACGAAAAAGTTCTGTAATTGACTCCCCATGTTAAATTCCCATAGGAAAATCGTTTTTTCGCAATAAAATAAATATTTGATGGAGGAGGGTGACTTTTTTGTTATTGATGAAAAAGTACTTACTTTTAAATATTTTTTAGATTTAATGTGTTTAATAGCCAAAAGTTCGTCGGCAGCAAAACGTGGAACAGACAGTAATTCCCTTGGTTTTGATCTGCCTGCGCTAAACTTCCGCGTGCCCGAACAATTTTTCCGCGTGCCTGGGCAATAGTCAAAACTATTTCATCCCTGAAAACGATGTAATTTAGATCAGTCAGTCGACGCACCTCACGCCAAATTTACGTTCATTGTGTCACTTACACTGTACTGTGTACAGGTTGAGTATTAAAACAGTTATTTCGTGGTCATTCGGGAAACAGTCAAAACATATTGACCCTCGGTGCTATGGACGACCCGATGCAGTATTGCACTCAGCGTCCGGCATCATGCCCGTACGTACGCAGAGGGGGTGCGACTGCTGCGTACGCACCCCATTAACCCTTTCAACAACACATGTCTGTATAGTGGTATTGACAAAAGGTGTAGATCCAGATGAGCCGGCTTGTGACGAGCCGTCTCATCAGGATCTGCACGTTTTGCAAGTAATTTTCATAACTTTGAGAATAAAAAACACCCCATGTTCATAAATGGACTGGTCTGAAAATCATGTCGTAATAATTGGATTCGGTTGCAAAATGAACATATCAAAATACATTCCAGTTACTTAGGGGTGAAAGGGTTAATCTGCCGAGATCTGTACGTGGATGTGCAAAAATAATTGTTTAGCCCTTCGCCGTCGATAACGCACCCCCCTAAATTAATTCCTGTATACGGGCCTGGGAATCTGGAAAATAGTACTTCGGATCGTCCACCGCACGTGGGGGCAATTGTTTTCACTGTTTCCCGAATGACCATGACACAACTGTATACGTAACCAACGTGACGTCAGACCGACACATTCCGAAAATTATAATGTCGATATTGCCCCGGAAGTTGTCGTAATGGAGGTTAGTCGTGAGTTTCTATGTTCGGTAACCTATTTATAACACCGGTCTATAATGTACCTATTTATAACACCGGTCTATAATTAACACCGGTCTATAATGTACCTATTTATAACACCGGTCTATAATGTACCTATTTATAACACCGGTCTATAATGTTATTGTACTACATGTAAGCAGAGCACAATACCGGCCAGCGATTGGCTTAAAAAGATGGGCAAAGTACAAATGCCCTCCAATCACGTGATAAGGAAACGCGGCTATCACCCCCAGACTGATCTCAAATTTAACGTCAGATATTTCCACAACAGTCAACGTGTAAAAAAAGCGTCAATGCACATCAAAAATAGCATTGTGTGTTAAACCGGCACTCGCTAAATGGATCTGGGGGCCGTGTCACTAATCTTCGTACGACTAAAATGTTCATAAGTGCAAAATTATTAACAATGTGTCTTTTTTTTTAATATTATTGGATTTATATTTATTGAGCATAGGCTGCATATGCAGCCTATGCTCAATAAATGTAAACCCATCAATTGAAATTTCCAGACGATCCTAAATTTGCACTTATGAACAGTTTAGTCGTACGCAGTTTAGAGACACGGCCCCCAGTATAATAGCGTTTAATATGCACAGCTTTTAATTCTGAGTCTGCTTTCACCGTAATAAACTATCAAGCTGCAGGAGTGGGCTATTTGATCAGTAGTTACGCTAGTCATCAATCCCATAACCCCCATTTCTCCGTCACAGCCACATATAGTATTAATGATGTCGAGTTTTGATTGAAACAATGGTGCTATATATTACGCTATATGTATATTATAGTTATATGTGACTTTTTTTAGTCAAACTGGGTGGGTGGGGTAATATTTTGAATAATTAGTCATTTTTCTGAATCCTAGGTCTGATTCCTTAACCTGTAATTCCTACGCATTTCCTAACCTTGCCTGATAAACGTCATACCAAAATACCACTAGTCTGGGGGCCGTTTCACTAAACTTCGTAAGATTAAAATGCTCTTAAGTACAAAATTATGATAGTCAGTAAAGTTCACATTAACAATGTTTTCTTGTAAACAATTACTGGATTTACATTTATGAATGTAAATCCATCAATTGAAATTTACAGACGATCCTAAATTTGCACTTGCCAACATTTTAGTCGTACGATGTTTAGTGAAACGGGCCCCTGGTATGTAACAATCATCACCCATAATACATCTGTTGATTACAGGCTTTTTTTCATGGAGGGACTTAACCCTTTGAACCCGAAATCCCGCTATAGCGGTTTATGCAAAAGTGCAGATCCAGATGAGCCGGCTCGTAACGAGCCGTCTCATCAGGATCTGCACTTTTTGAAAGTCATTTTAATATTTCTTAGAACAAAAACACACCCTTTTCATAAATGGACGAATCTGACAATCATTTTGTGACCATTGGATTGGTCGGAACATTAGCATATCACAGTCAATTCCAGTTCCTTAGGGTTGAAAGGGTTAATAATGTAACATTAATCCCCTTCACAACATGAGCCGTGTACCTGATAAACTGAAACTGCATTGCGCTAATGAATAAACACACTCGGGTTCTAATTATGGTCGCGGTTATTTGTAACTAATTTGTGGCTGTGACTGGAGAAATTGGCTTAAGGGTTTTGCGATCAGTGTACATTGTATATCCAGGTCCGCACAGTCTGATCACGATATGCACTGTTCGTCATTTAATTCCAGCAATGAAACACCCGGCAGTATAGATCGGTATCAGGATAAACAGGAGTGTGTTATTTGATCTGGGTCTACACTAATGACAAATCCCATAAACCCCATTTCTCCTGTCACAGACGAATATATTGGACCGCGATTTCACAAGTCTATGTTTGCTTGCTTTCTGAACAATGTAGATCCCGATCACTTCGTCAACTGTTAACGCCATTTGCCGAATATTGTGTACATTGTGTAGGTATGCAATGGTATATGTAATGAGACACGTATATAGGTACAAAAGGCTTAGTTCAGTTCGATACGTAATGGATCTTGCGCTGACAGAATAGAGGAATAGTTCCCGGTAGTTACATGTATATGTCTGGGCGGATGTGCATGGCGATCTACATGTACACTAGACATAGCACTATGGCTTTACTACAGATACATAATAAAAGATAAAAATGAGCAGATTATGAAAAGTAAAAGTTAAACATGATATAGAGACATGGTATATTAGTCTACATGTACACTGCTCGGAAAGGCAATAGGACAGGTGATATTTGATCATGTCTTAGTTATATTTCACTCGTAAATTTATTCAACTACCAAGAGACATTTTCCGAGACATCTGGAAATCCGATAAAGAAACGAGTGCGGAGCACGAGTTTCTTTGTCGGATTTACAGATGTCAAGGGAAATAAATCCGGTATTTAAAAATGGTAGTGGAACAAATTGTATATTACATGCCCTTCGACAAATGTGAAATTTGCTCTTAGACCAGCTTATAACGTTGTCAAAATTGACGTTAGCGTATGAATTGTTTCTTCGCCGGAAATGACGTCAAATCGTGACGTCAATTAGGTCTCGCGAACGTTTAAGAGGAAATATTTCCTTCAAGGAAATAAATCCCTACATAATCATTAATTTATTAATTTCCTGAAGATGTGAAAAACGTAGGCTAAATATAAAACTTTGTACAGTTTGGTCCGGATCTACGTTGTTCGAAATATATTCGTTAGTGAAGGCTTATTCGAAATATGTGAAACAGGCAGTAGTATACCGTGGCTGGTATTTATAAGAACATACTTGTATGGAATGTAAAATCTACATAGATCTACATAATCTCAAATAATTAATGTTATCTCTAAATAATTAGAGCTAGCATTAAATATTTAGAGCTACCTCCAAATAATTTGAAGAGCTCTCTAAATCATTCGGAGCTAGCTCTAAATATGTAATGATAGCTCTAATTATTTAGAGCTGGTAATAATTATTTGAGTTTATGTAGATTCGGCGTTCCAGGAAGTAATACTAGCTCTAAATACTTAATGATAAATCTAATTATTTAGAGTTAGCATTAATTATTTGAGTGTATGTAGACTTGGCGTTCCATATACGTGTTTATGTAGTACGTACAGTGGGGTCAGCGTGTAAGTGCACACACGAACGAACACAACAGGTTGGTTCCAACCTGTCGTGTTCGTTCGAGTGTGCACTTAAACGCTGACCCCACTGTAGGCTACTCCTGACGTCTCATAGTTTAAGTCTGTCCCAGTTCTCTCCCATTAATGTCAGTACATGTGACTCCAAGTATCATAACTCCCCTGCTCACAACAAATGAATGGGGCGATAGTTTGCTGGGGTTTAATTACCAGGTTTATCAGGCAAGGTTCAAAAACGTGTAGGAATTCCGAGGCTTGCCGAGTTTCTTGTAGTCGTGTTTGGCGATTATCGTCTCTGTTGACTTTGTCTGAAATTTTAAACTTGTATCAGTAGTTTCAACTGTGCAACATTTTGCCTATCCTGGTGTTAGCCGTGTTCTATTTACATCGAGTTTCCACTGCGCCGATGGTGGGAGGATTTTGTGTCACGGATTGTGATAATCAGTAATAGTTATAGTTCACATATTGAATGTTTAATAACTTAATTTCGAGCGAGCAGTCTCGTGAACTGATGACAACAAGGTATAAATAAGTTCTAAATATAGATCTGAATATTTAATGATTAATTTAATAGATATTTCCGAAAGCGTCGCAATATGCGATTAACTGAGACGAAATGCCGTTCTTTCATTGATCGAGACACTAGGGTAAGCAATAAGTGGCATTGTAACGAAACTATTGCAAACACTGTACTGTAGAAATGACGGGATATATTACGTCACTTGGTTACATATACAACGTCATAGAATTTCACAAAATACATCAATGGAAGAACGCACGGCGAGTAATAAGTTGGCTAAGGTCACATGTTGCAAATATAGAGAATAGTAGGTTAGTTCCGTGAATGGGAAAAATATCTGGCAAGGCTTAGGAAACGGGATGGGTGAGGCTCAGCCGAGCACATCCCGTTTCCGTGCCGCGCCAGATAGTTTTCCAATTCACGGCATTAACCTACTATTCTATATATCCCGTCAACACATACAAATGGCTTTAAAATGCAAAAATAATAGCCACAGCAACCGCACATATTCATACGCAGTGATTAGGTCGTATTGACAGGATATCAAAAATGTTTCACGGCACATACGCACTGTGTGGACGGGACAAAGTACAATAGGCGTCTCTAAACCGGACACGCAGGCAGCATCCGTATCCTAAATCTATGAGTTTCATTGTCACCTATGTCTGATGATAATGCCTGTTCAAGTTCGCAAAGCACATCCGCACGCATTAACATTCATATGTCTAATTTACAGTGAAACCTCTCTAAACCGGACCTCCCAGGGTGTCGGGTTTAGAGAGGTTCCACTGTACCATAATAAGGTCACATGTGTATGGTATGTGGTGCCTGCTCGTGCGATAAGTCGAGAAATCGGACCAAATTACAAAAAACTTAACACGGATGATGAGTACGAGTTTAAGCGAAACCGTCAGGCCTACTCGAAATCATGCAGTTTGATTGGTCGAGACTGAGTACAGCCCAGCCTCGACCAATCGAACTACATGTACCATATTTCGAGCATAATAACGGAGCACATACTCAGGAACATTTATCAAAGCTCAAAGCCGGGATCTCGAATCGGGACTACCGCAAGTCAACACCTGGAACATACAGTTTACCACAACAAGGGCACGATGACAGGCTATGGCCATTAATGACACCCACTGTCCAACCATTAATATATGTTCACGATAACATTTTCAACGATGGACCTTATCATAATATGGTAGGGTGGATACATAATAGCTTGACACCCCGCGCAAATTGCAACAGAATATGTATAACATGCTCAAGTAATACCTCGCGTTGTTTGATGCGTAACGGCGGTATTTTGGCATGAAGACCACAGTTAGGCTGTTCGAATGTGCAGGCTATTCTGTGATCACAGGTCACTAAGGCAATAAACCGGATTTTGTCAGATCGTGATCGCTGTATATGTTATAGATCATGTATGGGTATAAATGTCGGCCGTTAATATTGGTTTGATGGGCAGCATAAACAATGTATATGTGTGTGTGAACCTGTCCTCAACATACTGACCTTTCAACTAGTACAGTGGACCTCTCCAAACCGGATACCCTGGGAGGTTTGTTTGGAGATGTTGCACTGTAAATCAGACATGTTAGCACTTCATGACACATTTTAGTTTGACAATCATGAACATTCAATGTCATCAGAGATACATAAAGATCATTTAGAGGGGTTACACTGTGCTTACAATACGACATAATCACTGCGTATGAATATGTGCGGTGACCGGGGTTATTGTTTGCATTTAAAAGCCATTTGTAGGTGTTGACGGGATAAATAGAATAGTAAGTTAGTGCCGTGAAGGGAAAAATATCTGGCGCGGCACGGAAACGGGATGTGCTGTGCAGAGCCTCGCCCATCCCTGCTGTGCAGAGCCTCGCCCATCCCTGCTGTACAGAGCCTCGCCCATCCCTGCTGTACAGAGCCTCGCCCATCCCTGCTGTACAGAGCCTCGCCCATCCCTGCTGTACAGAGCCTCGCCCATCCCTGCTGTGCAGAGCCTCGCCCATCCCTGCTGTACAGAGCCTCGCCCATCCCTGCTGTGCAGAGCATCGCCCATCCCTGCTGTACAGAGCCTCGCCCATCCCTGCTGTGCAGAGCCTCGCCCATCCCTGCAGTACAGAGCCTCGCCCATCCCTGCTGTGCAGAGCCTCGCCCATCCCTGCTGTGCAGAGCCTCGCCCATCCCTGCAGTACAGAGCCTCGCCCATCCCTGCTGTACAGAGCCTCGCCCATCCCTGCAGTACAGAGCCTCGCCCATCCCTGCTGTACAGAGCCTCGCCCATCCCTGCAGTACAGAGCCTCGCCCATCCCTGCAGTACAGAGCATCGCCCATCCCTGCTGTACAGAGCCTCGCCCATCCCTGCTGTGCAGAGCCTCGCCCATCCCTGCAGTACAGAGCCTCGCCCATCCCTGCTGTGCAGAGCCTCGCCCATCCCTGCTGTACAGAGCCTCGCCCATCCCTGCTAGTACAGAGCCTCGCCCATCCCTGCTGTACAGAGCCTCGCCCATCCCTGCTGTGCAAGCATCGCCCATCCCTGCTACAGTAGCCTCGCCCATCCCTGCTACAGTGCCTCGCCCATCCTGCTGTGCAGTGCAGTTCGCCCATCCCTGCTGTACAGAGCCTCGCCCATCCCTGCTGTACAGAGCCTCGCCCATCCTGCTCTTTAACTGAGCCTCGCCCATCCTGTATACAGAGCCTCGCCCATCCCTGCTGTGCAGTGCATCGCCCATCCTTGCCCACGAGCCTCGCCCATCCCTGCAGTACAGAGCCTCGCCCATCCCTGCTAGTACAGAGCCTCGCCCATCCCAGTGCAGTCAGAGCCTCGCCCATCCCTGCAGTACAGAGCCCTCGCCCATCCCATGCAGTACAGAGCCTGCCCATCCCTGCCTGTGCAGAGCCTCGCCCATTCCCTGCTGTACAGAGCCTTTCGCCCATCTGCTGGTGCAGAGCCTCGACCATCCCTGCTGTACAGAGCCTCGCCCATCCCTGCTGTGCGAGCCTCGCCCGTCCCTGCAGTACAGAGCCTCGCCCTATCCCGCCCTGCTATGTGCAGTAGCCTCGCCATCCTGATCCCTGCTGTACAGAGCCTCGCCCATCCCTGCTGTGCAGAGCTGCCCATCCCTTGCTGTACAGAGCCTCGCCCATCCCCTGCTGTACAGAGCCTCGCCCATCCTGCTGTACAGAGCCTCGCCCATCCCGCTGTGCAGATCCCTGCATCGCCCCATCCCTGCTGTACAGAGCTCGCCCATCCCTGCTGAAATAACAGAGCCTCGCCCATCCCTGCTGTACAGTGCTCTCCCATCCCTGCTGTGCAGTGGCATGCCCATCCCTGCTGTACAGAGCCTGCCCATCTGCTGTACAGAGCCTCGCCCATCCCTGCTGTACAGAGCTCGACCCATCCTGCTGTACAGAGCCTCGCCCATCCCTGCTGTACAGAGCCTCCGCCCATCCCTGCTGTACAGAGCCTCGCCCATCCACTGCTGACAGAGCCTCGCCCATCCCTACTGTACAGAGCTCGCCCATCCCTGCTGTGCCCAGTACAGCCATCGCCCATCCCTGCTGTACAGAGCCTCGCCCATCCCTGCTGTACACCGTAGCCTCGCCATCCCTGCTGTACAGAGCCCATGCGCCATCCCTTGACTGTGTACAGAGCCTCGCCCATATGCTGTGCAGAGCCTCGCCCAATTCCCTGCTGTACAGAGCATCGCCCATCCCTGCTGTGCAGCCTCGCATCCCTGCTGCAGAGCCTCGCCCATCCCTGCTGTACTGAAGCCTCGCCATCCCTGCTGTGCAGATGCATCGCCCATCCCTGCTGTGCAGAGCCTCGTCCATCCTGCTGTACAGAGCCTCGCCCATCCCTCTGACAGTGCATCGCCCATCCCTGTGTACAGAGCCTCGCCCATCCCTGCTGTACGAGCATCGCCCATCCCTGCTGTACAGAGCCATCGCCCATCCCATGCTGTGCAGAGCCTCGCCCATCCCTGCTGTACAGAGCCTCGCCCATCCCGTGCATGCATCGCCCATCCCTGCTGTGCAAGAGCTCGCCTCTCCCTGCTGTACATGAGACCTCGCCCATCCCTGCTGTACAGAGCATCGCCCCATCCCTGCTGTACAGAGCCTCGCCCATCCCTGCTGTACAGCCTCGCCCATCCCTTCTGTACCAGAGCCTCGCCCATCCCTGCTGTACAGAGCTCTTCGCCCATCCCTGCTGTCACAGAGCCTCGCCCCTCCTGCTGTACAGAGCCTCGCCCATCCCTGCTGTACAGAGCCTCGCCATCCATGCGTACAGGCCATCGCCATCCCTGCTGTACAGAGCCTCGCCCATCCCTGCTGTACAGAGCCTCGCCCATCCCTGCTGTACAGAGCCTCGCCCATCCCTGTGCTGTACGAGCCTCGCCCATCCCTGCTCTGCCCTACAGAGCCTCGCCCATCCCTGCTGTACAGAGCCTCGCCAATCCCTGCTGTACGCCCAGAGCCGCCCTCGCACATCCTGCTGTACAGAGCATCGCCCATCCCTGCTGTACAGCCAGCCTCGCCCATCCCTGCTGTGCAGAGCCATCGACCATCCATGCTGTACAGAGCCTCGCCCATCCCTGCAGTACTGAGCCTCGCCCATCCTGCTGTACAGAGCCTCGCCACATCCTGCAGTACAGAGCACTCGCCCATCCCTGCAGTACAGAGCCTCGCCATCCCTGCAGTACCCAGAGCCTCGCCCATCCATGCTGATACGAGATCCTCGCCATCCCTGCATGTACAGAGCCTCGCCCATCCTGCTGTACAGAGCCTATCGCCCATCCCACTGCAGTTACAGAGCCTCGCCCATCCCTGCTGTACAGAGCCTCGCCCATCCCTGCTGTACAGAGCCTCGCCCATCCCTGCTATGCAGAGCCTCGCCCATCCCTGCTGTACAGAGCCTCGCCCATCCCTGCTGTACAGAGCCTCGCCCATCCCTGCTGTACAGAGCCTCGCCCATCCCTGCTGTACAGAGCCTCGCCCATCCCTGCTGTACAGAGCCTCGCCCATCCCTGCTGTACAGAGCCTCGCCCATCCCGTTTCATAAGCCTTGCCAGATATTTTCCAATTCACGGCACTAACCTACTATTTTCTATTTCTACCAATTATTAGATTACGGTGAATCATCTGAATGTATACTGGACATATGGGGGCCGTTTCATTTAACTTCGTAGGACTAAAATGTTCGTAAGTGCACAATTATGATAGTCTGTAAATGCAACATTAACAAAGATTCCTTGTACAAAATAACTGGATTTACATTTATTGAGCATAGGCTGCATATGCAGCCTATGCTCAATAAATGTAAATCCATCAATTAAAATTTCTAGACAATCCTAATTTTGCGAACATTTTAGTCCTACGAAGTTTAATGTTACGCCACGTTCTTACAAACTCAACATTGTAGTCGTAGTGTGTAGGGACCAATGGGGATATTAAGCATCTGTGTAGTCAGTGTCTACACATCGCTCAATCAACTGTTCAGTATGTTTACAGGAATCCAACAGCCATAGAAGAGTATTGACCAGTCCGTAGACATGTATGACTGTTCTGGCTGTGCACGAGGTTAGAACACACCAAATAGTTTTACTATATAATTTAACCGAATCCCGTCCAATAAGGCCAGTCTCTCCTACTTTCACTATTCGTATGGATGCTGTGGGACCTACTTTTACATGACATGCAGCCAGTCTGTACTGGTTCTGCATGAATTAAACAATAGGTGCACTTACTCCTAAGAAATAAAAATCCAACATCGTCATATCCCCCTATAATGTTTATATTGTTTGACCACGGAAACTCTGTTGACATCAAGTGACCAACAAGTTCAGTGTTTTCTATTAAATGCTACAAAACTGGTGTTAAAATCACCCCAAAATGTTCCTCCAATGAAACTGGGTAGTAATAGATCACGATTGCAAGCAAACTGTGTCTGTGACCTCAAAACGCCCGCACTATTATTTTTAACCGGACTACTTCTGCATACCCCATGGGCGATTTCGCGCCATTTGGTATTCTCTAACTAATAACAATGTTGGTCAGCCATTGAATAAACCTGGTTTAGTCAGACATTAGCTCGTATGAGACAGGACATGTGATTTTGTACACTCAAATACGATGTTCGATTTTTCATAAACAAAATATTTTAAAAGTTAACGGCATTCTGAGTGCAAATGCGGAATAGAATTTCGCGTTTGTTCTGAAAGTTTCGTCAAGTTTCGAACTTACAGAAAATATCAGAGTTTCAGTAAATAGTTGCATGTACAACTTGCACATCGCATTAGGTATAAAACCACATGGCCTGCCTCATATAGACCTCCGTGACTCTGTTGAGCATATTGCTGTGGCAGTCGCCAGTATACCATCAGCTATCAAATATAGTTCATGCATCTATAATTCAGTTTACTTTAATCATTATTGTTACTTACACAGCAATATTTCAAACAAACTTAGATATGTCGATTCACTGAACTGTTTGCGCTATATAAAAACAAAACAAAACATATATTATATCCGACGTACGTGTGAGCAATCAGCGGAAACAAAAACTGGCGCGGTTTTGCCGGGTTGTGACCCAGTATATGATGGATGGTGGCAGATCTATCATCTGTAGCTGATTGTCATCATGGGGCGAGTGTGGACATGGATACTTATATTCGCTGGTAAATTATTCTCCATATCTGATTATTGTTTAATACCATTTTATTCGTTGCACATGTTTTTATCTATGTCACGTCCCGAATAATGTGTCTATAACTTAACAATATTTACGCATTTCGCTTTGAACAGCACTTTATTCTACGGAGCCCCGCAGGGTCGTAGATTTCTTTTTTTTTATTAATTCGTTCCCACGAAATAACAATTCGTTCCCTCAATTGAACAATTCGTTCCCTCGAATTAACAATTCGTTCCCTCGAATTAACAATTCGTTCCCACGAATTAATAATTCGTACACTCGAATTAACAATTCGTTCCCACGAAATGAAAATTTGTTCCATCAAGTTAACAATTCGTTCCCTCGAATCACAATTCGTTCCCACGATATAACAATTAGTCCCGCGAATTAACAATTCGTTCCCGTGGGAACGAATTGTTATTTCGTGGGAACGAATTGTTAAATTGAGGGAACGAATTGTTAATTCGTGGGAACGAATTGCTATTTCGTGGGAACGAATTGTTAAATTGAGGGACCGAATTATTAGTTCGTGGGAACGAATTAATAAAAAAAGAATTCTACGTCAGCTCCGTAAATTATACCGCATATCCGGCCAATGAAACTGTCTGAAGTGGAGTATGGATGCGTGCGCAGAATGTATTACACTCACTAAGTCCGATAACGATTTTAGAAAAGCATACGCCGACGTCCTCTAGCAGTATTGATCATGTTGACTATAAAACGCTATACAAGTGTAATCGGTTCTCGTGGTGAAAATCAGGAAGTTTGATTGGCCGAGGCTGAGCTCAGTCAATCTGCCTGA
This sequence comes from Conchocele bisecta, assembly GCA_029237695.1. Lineage (NCBI taxonomy): Eukaryota > Metazoa > Mollusca > Bivalvia > Lucinida > Thyasiridae > Conchocele > Conchocele bisecta. Next base: position 85,272,487 of record CM055276.1, on the reverse strand, counting down.
TTTCGACTACACAGTTCCGAGAGAATGCTCATACTGATGTATCATGTTTATAATCACGAGGTTCTGACGTATACGGCCCGTGCAAGTTGTCAATGCAATAATGACCATTTTATTCCAGTGTTGACCACCGTTGCTGGTCAAGTCACGAAGACCCGCCCAATGAATCAAAAACAGCTAGACCGTATCGGGGAGACGCTTGCGGTCAAGGTCAAATTAACGGACAACCTGAAATACGACGGAAAACGCCACACGATGTTGATCACGCTGACCAATCAGGGCTCCAGGCGTATAAGGATGGGTGACATTGACCTTCAATTCCACAGCTTCTTCATGGTGGAGCCGGACCACCTTCCCCACCCGAACGGGTACACGGACACCGTTTCTGGTACCCGGCTCCACCATGTGAACGGCATGTTGTTCCGAATGGAGTTTTTACCCGTCTTCGGCAACGTCGCGCCAGGGAAATCCAAACAAATCCAGCTCACAATTCGAGACTGGGCTGTCACGAAAACTGATGTGCCGGGAAATTGGTACTTGACGTCAGAGGGATTAAACCCCGTCGTGTTGCAATCAACGGCCAATTTTGACCAGAAATTCGTCGAGGATTTCACTAACCCGAACCAATTCAAGCGCTACATTGCCGACGTGTATAAGCCCGTGTCACCGACAGACCGGTATAACATGATCCGGGGCCCGGACCTGGGTCCCGACCAGGTGGCGTACGGCGTGATCCCCACCCCCAGGCAGTCCAACATCGACCCGGCCGCCGGTGTCACGGTAGACAACTCTTGGGTCATCGCGGCCGCTCCCAGCCTCCAGTCAGAAGCGGACTACCTCAGCAGTGAGTACGACTGTCTGTTTCACGAAACCTGCCCAAATGTTACGGCCATATAAACAAAGCAAGAACAATCTTTCTTTGAATACTATTAAATTTTATCAAAATTTAATAATGTGCCTTCTCTTTATTTCGAGATATTTTGTTAAATATTGATTTTATTACGAAAAATTGATTTGTGTATGGGAATTTAACATAGGGGAAAGGGATGTTGCGCAGCTAAGGGAGGAGTCAAAAAACTATATTTTTTTTTGAAATTGACTCCGAAATCTGGCTACATAGCTTCGAAATGATCTAACTAAGAAAACAATTTCTTAAATTATAAAATTTCCCCAGTTAAATCCCGATAACCGATGCAATTAATATTGGATCAAATTTCACGAAATGAAAAGAAAGTTCACTCTTAAGTTTTGAAAAACTTTAATATCATCGAAAAAAATAATTGTTTTTGCATTGTTTATATGGACGTAAGTAGTCATGCTCGCGGGTTTTTCCAACTACATATATATAACAAAAATCCGAAACATATTCAGTCCCGAGTTGTTCCTGGTGCCACAAACGAACGATTGCCTATCGTTTGCACATCGTTTTTGACATTGTTTTCTTTTATATAATTAGAATACGATGTTTGCGTTGCTTTAAACCAATCACGTTTAAATCAAAGAAAACACAATTTTCTAATTAAAACCTTCGAAACAAGTTGAAAGAAATGATAGGCGTTTCAAATATTTGACGTAGTGTACCGTACGACGACCGATGGGTGGGATAAAAGTGTATTTCTTATGCCATAGGTCCGAGTCTTCCACAAGACATCTCCAGTAAATGACCCATCCCTTTTTATTTGCAGGCCGGTTGAACATGTCGGTCGTTGACTCGCCACAATCGTCCCACGCCATCGTGTTGGAGTTAGACGCCGCCGGTGCCGACAATGCCAGTGACATATACCGTGACGGCTACACGCTACAGACGTACGATTGTAGCAACGTCATCTCCGTCAAAGGCGGCGGCCGCTCAGGTCCGTAACTAGAGAATAATACGTGGGCCGCTCGCTGATAAAAATACTCTGAGAATAAGTGTGACAAGATCCAGAGTATAACAATGGAGACACGCCATGAGATTTTGTGCCTTCGGACATATGCGTAATTTCATGAAATACGTTTACAAATTTACAATATTCTCCCTAAATGGCGTCAAAAGTAGACAAGTACATGCGTATTTACAATATTTTTCAAGCTGAATATAACGTCATTTACGGAAACTATAGTAAATTTTGTAAACGTATTTAATAAAATTACGCAGATGTCCGAAGGTTCAAAATCACATGGCGTGTCTCATATGTGGTTGTGCCTGGAACAATGGGGTCCATGGTACTTGGAACCGTGCTAGCTCTTCGTCGCATGATCAGGGGGCCGTTTCGCTAAACTTCGGAAGTTCATAATGTTCATAAGTGCAAATTTATGATAGTCTGTAAATTTCACATTTGCAATGTTGTCTTGTAAACAGTTATTGGATTTACATTTATTGAGCACAGGCTGCATATGCAGCCTATGCTCAATAAATGTAAATCCATCAATTGGAATGTTCAGACGATCCTAAATTTGCACTTACGACAATCAAATTCGTACGAAGTTTAGTGAAACGGGCCCCTGCTGCTGTAGCGTTGTCGGATATCCGAATTGTTTGAAACTCTACATACGTTTCTCTATCCGAATGGCCAATAGGGCCGTCCTAAACCAGGGGCCCGTTTCACTAAACTGCGTACGACTACGAAGTTCGTAAATGCAAAATTAAAATCCACAATAAACTTTGTTTTGACAGTCGATTTTGGAAAATCTTTCGTGGATATGCTCCATTCAATGGAATGAACCCGCAGTTACAAATTAGTCGCATTAAAGAAACACGTTAATGTGAGAAGCAAATTCATCTTCGTACGAACGTTTGTATAATACCAAGTTTAGTGAAACGGGCCCCCAGACTGCACTGATGCACCTCTTAGTCTACACATGTCGTCCTTATTTCTAGTTTCATTCTCCACATCAGTACCCGTGCAATCATTAGACATGAAAATCAATATTCCGTGACATCTGCACCGCATAGTAACTGAATGGCGAACAATGTAGGACCTGGTGAGATTATCTGAGGCTATACTAGTCACCAAAATCGTAGCGTCCCTTTTCTTATTCCGGACGCTCAGATTACTTTATTATTAATCTAATCTCAAATTAAAGCAAAATCTGTGTTAGACCAAATATAATGCAAAGTTCGATTTCACGCACAGGGGTGTTCTACGGCATCCAGACACTACTGAGCCTTCTCACGCAGAATGGACTCGTCCAACTCGGCAATATTCCCGCGCTTTTCGTCAAGGACGAGCCTCGTTTCGCTTATCGCGGCCTTCACCTTGACGTGGCGCGCAATTTCCACGTGAAGGAGACGGTGATGGAGCTAATGGACCAGATGGCCACGTACAAACTGAACAAGCTGCACATGCACCTGTCCGATGACGAGGCGTGGCGACTCGAGATCCCAGGGCTCCCGGAACTCACCAGTGTACGTATTGGGCGGAATCTTAGATAGTAAAAGGGTTATTTATATTTATTTTAGATTTATTAGGTTTTGTGGGCGTTATCTTAGATAACAATATAGATCCCTGTCACCTTTAAATTTGTTATTTGTCAGTATCCAACTTTGCATAGAGCCTATATTTAACCCTTATAATGAGGGAATAAACAAATATCGTCTGCTGCTGTTTTATATGTTGTCTTCTTTCTCAATGAAAACATGATTTGGCAGCACATTTAAAGTGCTGTGAAATCATGTTTTGTTAATTCAGCATTGTAAAGGTTAAACAAACAAACAAATCGAATACCAAAATGAGACGCACAGGCAAACGGTTGCCGTTTCACTAAAATTCGTACGACTAAAATGTTCGTAAGTGCAAATTTATGATAGTCTGTAAAGTTCACAATAGCAATGTTTTCTTGTAAAAAATTATTGGATTTACAGCCTATGCTCAATAAATATAAATACATCAATTGAAATTTCCAGACGATCCTAAATTTACACTTACGACAATCATAGTCGTAAGAAGTTTAGTGAAACAGGCCCAGTAGTGCAAACATTTAAGAGCTAATCGTGCTAACGAAACAGGTAAAATAGACATCTTGTATACAACGGAGACCGAACTGTAAATGGATTTAACGACGGCACTGGCTCGATGACATTGAATGTCGTCTCCCAAGATGGGGAGAAATGAAGGAGGTGGATAAAGAGGAAACCGGCCACAGGGGGCCTAGCTAGCTCTTATTTGAATAGTCCCCTCTGGTTCTTTAACGTGCACAGACTCTCCTTAAAATCCGATACACGGAACCTCCTTTTAACGTCCCCATCCGAAATGACTAGTAGAGCAGGAAATACAAAGTATCTCAGAAATACTAACGCCCTGGAACTGAACCCTGGATCGGTGTCATCCCGATTCTCCCACTTTTATGAAAACAGGTAAAAACCAAAGTGGGAGAAAGGGGATTTTGGTGCAGTGTTATCATAGCATCGGGTCACATTTTTCGTATGTTCTGTTTCAACTTTGAACTTGGAAATCATATAGGCCAATATACATGTTGCTGTTTTTTGTTTTTTTATTAGGACAATTTAAGGACACTGAACTGATGTGGTAATTCACTAATTATCTGATGTTTTTATTTCTTACAGATTGTTGTATTCTACGAATATGTAATAAAACATGCAATAATAGTAATTTTTTGTCTTACAGTTTGTTTTATTCTGCAAATATATAATTTGTAGAAAAAGGAAATTTAATCTGTATTTTGTATTTCTTACATATTGTGTTGGTTTAATCTACAAAAATGTAATTTGTAGAAAAAAAGCAATTTAATCTGTGTTTTTTCCTAATAAAACATGCAAATTGTGTTATCAATTAAAAAAAAAACATTATTACACAAATGTGCATGCATAGAATATGCGGAACTTGATGATACACTGATGTCTATATGTGCAGCAGCTGCGATGCAGCGTCCGCATACTCCATCGTCGTCATTTCTCTGTTCTTCAGTCGCTGCTTCAGAACACTAAGTATATTGTCAATCAATCTGTACATGCGGTGCTTCACAGGACAAACCCCTTCCGCTTCGTACTGGAGCATCCGCACATGATGCTGAATATATTGGGGTGCGAGTGGTGAACAACCTTCTTCAACTTGCTGTGCCAGCCTTCCAGATGGTTCGTTGTCTTGGGTCCCTCGGTCGCGAAGTGGTTCCACACGGTCCTGTCTCCCTCAATCCACTGCTCCGTGACGTAGTCGGTGAAGGGAGTGACGTCCACCGGAAGTTCATATTCGCCGACGTCTTCCAACGTCTCGAACCACACGTCTTCCGACACCAGTGGTAGAACGGACGCCCGTCTCACAAGTCGGTGAACAATGTCATTGTCCTTGTACATGGTGCTTAGTCCTAGAGCCTGAACATTCCACCAAATACACTGCGTATAGTGAAAGAAGCATGCCTTCACACGCGTGTCCGGGAACACACGCAGAACCGCATTTAGTGACGCCATCTCATGGTCGAGAAACACATGGTCTGGTTGGAGATGTAAGCCGTATCCCTCATATTTCTGTCGCAACTGACGGAATAATGATTCGTAGACGTCTGTGGATTTACCCGGTAAGAATGCGAACACAAGTGGGTACATTTCACCGCTTATAAATCCGATGTCAGTGGCGGATGACGGTAGAGTCGGACGTAGCTTGTTTCTCTCTCTGTATAGTGACGACTTGCATGTCTGGTAAATTGGAATAATTCCGGCCATTTGTTCCATATCGTCATCCCATTCCTTACCACGGATGCTGGCAATTTCTTCCTCGTAGACGGACGGAATTGGTGTCAGAGAGAGAGAGAGAGAGGCATACAGACAGACTGTCAGAAAGACAGACAGAAATAAAATAGTGAGACCATATTATATATACATACCATGAACCTGTAACCACCAACAACAAGACTTTGGCCACCATGCTTGTTGCGGACAAACTGGATTTCAACTTGTGCATTCGCCATAACATTCAGTCAATGTGTAGTAAATGATAAATATACATGATTTATATATGTTCTTCAGAATTATACTTAAACATTAAAATAATTATCAAATTATCAGTTTTAACAGGTCATTGGTAAACTTTCTTTAATCATGTATTACTCAATTCGATTGGCTGTATGATTGGCCAATCATTATTAATTGGTGTTAAATTATTTAATACTTCATAGGATTTATGAATGATCAAATTCAACTCATTTAAATTCCTGTTAATAAGTTAACATTGGCCTAACATGAATTAACAGGTCAAATCAGTGACCGTATATTGATACTGACTATAGCCCCAAATCGAGAATGGTCATTTACCTGTAAAAAAGTAAAGTGGGAGAATCGGGACATCTGGTCATCAAAAAGTGGGAGAATCGGGATTAAACCCCTTGAATCGAACACTGGTCGCCAGCGTAGAAGTCCGACGGTGTAACCCTCGGCCACGGTCTGCTCCAATGGAGACCGAAAACTAGAATATAGCCATCTGAGACGGGTACATGTATACGGAGCCCCGCAGGTACATGTATACGGAGCCCCGCAGGTACATGTATACGAAGCCACGCAGGTACATATATACGGAGCCCCGCAGGTACATGTATACGGAGCCCCGCAGGTACATGTATACGGAGCCACGCAGAGGACATGTATACGGAGCCCCGCAGGTACATGTATACGGAGCCACGCAGAGGACATGTATACGGAGCCCCGCAGGTACATGTATACGGAGCCCCGCAGGTACATGTATACGGAGCCCCGCAGGTACATGTATACGGAGCCACGCAGAGGACATGTATACGGAGCCCCGCAGGTACATGTATACGGAGCCCCGCAGGTACATGTATACGAAGCACTGCAGGTACATGTATACGGAGCCCCGCAGGTACATGTATACGGAGCCACGCAGAGGACATGTATACGGAGCCCGGCAGGTACATGTATACGGAGCCCCGCAGGTACATGTATACGGAGCCCCGCAGGTACATGTATACGGAGCCCCGCATGTACATGTATACGGAGCCCCGCAGGTACATGTATACGGAGCCCCGCAGGTACATGTATACGGAGCCACGCAGGTACATATATACGGAGCCCCGCAGGTACATGTATACGGAGCCCCGCAGGTACATGTATACGGAGCCACGCAGAGGACATGTATACGGAGCCCCGCAGGTACATGTATACGGAGCCCCGCAGGTACATGTATACGGAGCCCCGCAGGTACATGTATACGGAGCCACGCAGAGGACATGTATACGGAGCCCCGCAGGTACATGTACACGGAGCCACGCAGAGGACATGTATACGGAGCCCCGCAGGTACATGTATACGGAGCCCCGCAGGTACATGTATACGGAGCCACGCAGAGGACATGTATACGGAGCCCCGCAGGTACATGTATACGGAGCCACGCAGAGGACATGTATACGGAGCCCCGCAGGTACATGTATACGGAGCCCCGCAGGTACATGTATACGGAGCCCCGCAGGTACATGTAGACGGAGCCCCGCATGTACATGTATACGGAGCCCCGCAGGTACATGTATACGGAGCCCCGCAGGTACATGTATACGGAGCCACGCAGGTACATATATACGGAGCCCCGCAGGTACATGTATACGGAGCCCCGCAGGTACATGTATACGGAGCCACGCAGAGGACATGTATACGGAGCCCCGCAGGTACATGTATACGGAGCCCCGCAGGTACATGTATACGGAGCCCCGCAGGTACATGTATACGGAGCCACGCAGAGGACATGTATACGGAGCCCCGCAGGTACATGTACACGGAGCCACGCAGAGGACATGTATACGGAGCCCCGCAGGTACATGTATACGGAGCCCCGCAGGTACATGTATACGGAGCCACGCAGAGGACATGTATACGGAGCCCCGCAGGTACATGTATACGGAGCCACGCAGAGGACATGTATACGGAGCCCCGCAGGTACATGTATACGGAGCCCCGCAGGTACATGTATACGGAGCCCCGCAGGTACATGTATACGGAGCCACGCAGAGGACATGTATACGGAGCCCCGCAGGTACATGTATACGGAGCCACGCAGAGGACATGTATACGGAGCCCCGCAGGTACATGTATACGGAGACCCGCAGGTACATGTATACGGAGCCCCGCAGGTACATGTATACGGAGCCCCGCAGGTACATGTATACGGAGCCACGCAGAGGACATGTATACGGAGCCACGCAGAGGACATGTATACGGAGCCACGCAGAGGACATGTATACGGAGCCATGCAGGTACATGTATACGGAGCCACGCAGAGGACATGTATACGGAGCCACGCAGAGGACATGTATACGGAGCACCGCAGGTACATGTATACGGAGCCCCGCAGGTACATGTATACGGAGCCACGCAGAGGACATGTATACGGAGCCCCGCATGTACATGTATACGGAGCCCCGCAGGTACATGTATACGGAGCCCTGCAGGTACATGTATACGGAGCCCTGCAGGTACATGTATACGGAGCCCCGCAGGTACATGTATACGGAGCCACGCAGAGGACATGTATACGGAGCCCTGCAGGTACATGTATACGGAGCCCCGCAGGTACATGTATACGGAGCCACGCAGAGGACATGTATACGGAGCCCTGCAGGTACATGTATACGGAGCCCCTCAGGTACATGTATACGGAGCCCCGCAGGTACATGTATACGGAGCCACACAGAGGACATGTATACGGAGCCCCGCAGGTACATGTATACGGTACATGTGTACATGTATACGGAGCCCCGCAGGTACATGTATACGGAGCCCTCGCAGGTACATTGATACGGAGCCCCGCAGGTACATGTATACGGAGCCACGCAGAGACATGTATACGGACCCTGCAGGTACATGATACGGAGCCCCTCAGGTACATGTATACGGAGCCACGCAGTACTGTATACGGAGCCCGGCAGTGTACATGTAACGGATCTCGGAGGTACATGTATACGGAGCCCTGCGGTACATGTATACCGGAAGGCCCCTGCCAGGTACATGTATACGGAGCCCAGCAGGTAGCATGTATACGGAGCCACGCAGAGGACATGTATTCGGAAGCCTGGCAGGGTACCCATGTATACGGAAGGCCCGCAGGTACATGTAATTACGGGGAAGCACGCCCTGGGTACATGTTGATTGGAGCCCTGGCAGGTACATGTTATACGGAAGCCCCTCAGGTACCCCCATGTATACGGAGGCCCCGCCTGGTACATGGTTATACGGAGCCACACATTAGGTACATGTATACGGAAAGCCCCGCCAGGGGAGGTACAAGTAAACGGTACATGTGTACATGTATTACGGGCCCCGCAGGTACATGTTATACGGAGCCCTGCAGGTACATTGATTACGGAGCACCCGCAGGTACATGTATTACGGAGCCACGCTGAGGACATGTATACGGAGCCCCACGCTGGTCACTGGTTATACGGAAGCCCGCAGGTACATGTATACGGAGCCAACGCAGAGGGACATGTCTACGGAGCCCGCATGGTACATGTATACGGAGGAAACCCCGCAGGTACATGTATACGGAGCCCTGCAGGTAACATGTATACGGATGCCCTGCATGGTACAGTGTTTACGGAGCCACGCAGGTTGGACATGTATACGGCGCCACGCAGGGAGGACATGTTATACGGAGGCCCTTGCAGGTGGACATGTATACGGAGCCCTGCAGGTACCTGTTATGGACGGGCCACGCAGAGGGACATGTATACAGGAAGCCCTCGCAGGTGGGACATGTAATCGGGCAGCTCCTCAGGTACATGTATACGGCGCCCCGCAGGTACATGTATACTGGTAGCCAACGCAGAGGGACATGGTTATCGGAGCCCCGCATTTCGTACATGTTTATACGGTAGGCCCCATGTGGTACAATGTATACGGAGGGCCCCTTGCAGGTACATGTTATACGGAGCCCTGCAGGGTACATTGGTATACGGGAGCCCCGCATGGTACATGTTATCGGGAGACCACGCAGAGGGGCCAAATGTATAACCGGTGCCCATGCAGGTAACATGTATACGGATAGCCCCGCAGGGTACATGTTATTGGGAGCCACGCAAAGAGGGACATTGTTATACGGTAGCCCTGCAGGTACATGTATACGGAGCCCCTCAGGTACATGTATACGGAGCCCCGCAGGTACATGTATACGGAGCCACACACAGAGGACATGTATTACGGAGCCCCGCAGGTACATGTATACGGTACATGGTACCTGTATACGGACCCCCCCAAAAAGGACATGTATACGGAGCCTGCGTACATTGGATACGGAGCCCCGATGTACATGTATACGGAGCCCCAGCAGGTGGACATGTATACGGAGCCCTGCAGGAATATACGGAGCCCCCGCAGGTAATGATACGGAGCCACGCAGAGGACATGTATACGGAGCCCTGCAGGTACATGTATACGGACCCCTAGTACATGTATACGAGCGCAGGTACATGTACGGAGCCACACAGAGGACATATACGGAGCCCCCCCCCGCAGGTACATGTAGGACGGTACAATGTTACATGTTATACGGAGCCCCGCAAGGTACCAATTTAAGAGCCCCGCCAGGTTACATGTATACGGACCCTGAAGGTACATGTATACGGAGCCCCTCATTAACATGTATACGAGCCCCCGGTACTGTTACGGAGCCCCAACAGAGGGAACATGTATACGGAAGCCCGCAGGTAACATGTATACGGTAGTGTAACGTAACGGGAGCCCCGCAGGTCCATGGTACGGAGCCCCGCAGGTACATGCATACGGAGCCCCGCAGGTACATGTATACGGAGCCCCGCAGAGGACATGGATTTTTTTATTAATAACAATTCGTTCCCTCAATTTAACAATTCGTTCCCTCGGTATAACAATTCGTTCCCACGAAATAAAAATTCGTTCCCTCGAATTAACAATTCGTTCCCAAGAAATGACAATTCGTTCCCTCAATTTAACAATTCGTTCCCTCGAATTAACAATTCGTTCACACGATATAACCATTCGTTCACACGAATTAACAATTCGTTGCCGTGGGAACGAATTGTTATTTCGTGGTAACGAATTGTTAAATTGTTAAATTGTTAAATCTTGTAATTTTATTGGAACTGTTTTCTTCGTAGAAAATTATTTGTGTGATCCGCCCAATCTGACCTGCTCAACCATCTTGCACTCCGGTAAAATTTTCCAACTAGGCTCGATAAAATTCGCAAACAGTAAGTTAGTGCATTAGAAATAGGTTAACCGCATTGTAATTTTGAAATTAGCGGCGTATATCAGAAAATGATAAGTTGTACTATTGTATCATCAATATAGGTGTCGTCGAGAAGATGTCACGACATGGGCGAAAGAAACTGCATCATCCCGCAACTAGCATCAGGTCCGATAGCTAGTCTGCCCGGGTCTGGTTATTATACGGAACAGGACTACCGGGACATATTACGCCACGCCGCCAGCCGACATATTGAAATTATCCCAGAATTCCAGATGCCGTCTCACGCGCACGCCGCCATAAAGGCGATGGAGGAGCGGTATCGGCGGAAAGACGACATCAACAACCTGCTCACTGACCTCGAGGACACGTCACACTATCTGTCCGTCCAGATGTTCTCCGATGACGCCATGAATCCCTGCATCGAGTCCACGTATAACTTCATTAGGAAGATCATTGAGACACTGAAACGCTTGCACGGAGGAATTTTACCTTTGAAGTATTTCAATATCGGAGGGGAGTCCATTCCAGAAGGCGCGTGGGTGAATTCAAGCGCATGCGCGCAAGCATTCCCTAACACACCGAAGGCGGAACTACCGCGGATCGCCAAGGCATATTTTCTCAGTCGTCTGGCGCGGATGGTTATTGTAGAGGAGGGGCTGCGGCTCGCGGCGTATGAAGACGCGTTCCTGGTGAACGGGGAACCGATGCCGGGAGGCTCCGACAATATACTCGTGTATCCGTACCAGAACGTCTGGGAGTGGGGACTGGCCAACCGGGCGTACAAGTTCGCCAACAGTAACTACCCGGTAAGTAGTATATACTAATTAGAAGGTCATACAGTCCTGCGTCAAGATATAATATATGTTTAGGCGTTAAAGCACATCATCTCATGAGAACAGGCCTTCAGTAGTTGTGTGATATGCGATCACGAACAGAGATTATCACATGAGATAAATAACCAAGAAACTCAAGCAAAATTAAGATCACAGGTATTTTCTTGGTGTCCGGTTTAGAAAGGGTTCATTGTACATATATCCCATCACATTTAGGAAGCAATTATGTTTTAATCATCTGGTGATCAGGGGTAGGACGGGTCGTTAATGACCAACGTGTCTCATAAAACAAAACAAACTGACCCTTTCAATAGCAATGTAAATATAATAATAGTAAATAAACATTTTAATGGTCCATCTTGTAGGTTGTGATGACGCCGGTGACTCACTTGTCGTTTGACCACCCGTACGAACCGGACCCCAATGAGCGGGGTCTATACTGGGCGTCACGCTACACGGACACCTACAAGGTGTTCTCCCTGCGCCCCGAACGTCTGTACGACAATATCGACGTCCGCCGGTCCGGCGAGCCACTCACCCGGGAAGAGACCTGCGGCGTTAATGACGAGAAATGTGACGCGCTACAGCAGCCGCAGAATATCAAAGGTTAGTCTATCGCCATCCTGTCAGAATACAACCATTTCTTTCGAAATGGTTGAATGCTGACAGGATAATTCAATTAAATAACAGCTTAAAAAAAGGACTGAAATTCATTTAAAACAGAACCAACATTCCCAAAGTGATACCAATGAGCCCAGGCAAACTAGAATGTAATTATTTAACACTATATAAAGCGTCCGCCGGTCCGGCGAGCCACTCACCCGGGAAGAGATCTGCGGCGTTAATGACGAAATATGTGACAACAACCACATACACCACAAAATGTGTGGCATATGAATTGCATATGTTTTTCATATGAATTTCATATGAACATTTTCATATGCAAATTATTCATATGAAATGCATATGAAAAGTCTTCATATCAAATTCATATGAACATCATATGAATTTCATATCGGCTCTTTTTATATGAATTTCATATGCAATTCATATGTTTTTCATATGTTTTACATATGAACATCATATAAAATTTGTTCATATGAATTGCATATGTGGCACATTTTGCCGTGTACATGTATGTCAAGGGTGAGTCGATCGCCATCCTGTCAGAATTCGACTATTTCTATCGATATTGGTTACACTTATATTTACTTGCATGTTAAGCATTGTCTGATATTCGTCATTTAAATAGAAGCAGCATACAGTACCCAAATGAAACCGAAGATGCAGGTAAAGTAGACTGTACATATGTCATACCATATAAAACGGCACGCGTACAGCAGTAATATAACCACAGAGTCTTCAAAACACAACGAGGCGCAATTTCCGAGAAGTGGCATACGATTCTCGAAGTGAACAAACAGGGCCCAGGAGAGGAAAGTATGGCACCATAGAAAAACGATACAAGTCAATGTGACGACAAACGTAATTGGAACCATGATAAGTTATAAATCCACACAACGACAAATACACTTCGCAGTGTTCAAAAGATTGTTTTCGTGTTGCACTACACGACTTAGAAACTGGTAGACCAGGCGATCTCCTATAACGTTCCCACTGTATTGTCCCAAACATATTTATGGAAGCGTCCTTGTGGCAATGCTAAACTATTTTGTTATCTCCTACTAAGTCTTAATTAGGAGATGCTAAGTCCTAATTATGAGATTAGGAGATATTAACTCCTAATTATGAGATACTAAGTCCTAATTAGAAGATATTAACTCATAATTAGGACTTCATCTCTCCTAATTAGGACTTACTATCTTCTAATTAGGACTTATTATCTCCTAATTAGGAGTTAGTATCTCCTAATTAGGACTTACTATCTGTGTCAACGCTAAAAAATATTTTATCTCCTAAGTTCTAATTAATAGATAGTACCTTCTAATTAGGAGTTAGTATCTCCTAAAATAGGAGATAAATATATTTTAGCATTGGCATCAGGACGCTTCCATACCTATTACATATACAGATACATGGACATGCTCATATATAATAGTCAAAGATATTAGACATAGATTCTAGTGAACATATTTTCAGTGTGCTACAAGATATAATTCATTGCTGCAACACATGTAATTAAAGAACAAGGAAAGCACGGTGTGTATAGTACGTAACGGGCTCCTGCTCTTTGGGTGTTTATATATTTGGATGAGATATTAAATAAAGTATGGTCTGGAGTTTTCTTGCCAGGGGCCCGTTTCACTAAACCTCGTACGACTAAAATGTTCGTAAGTGCCAATTTAGGATCGTCTGGGAATTTCAATTGATGGATTTACATTTATTGAACATAGGCTGCATGTGCAGCCTATTCTCAATAAATGTAAATCCAATAATTGTTTACAAGAAAACAGTGTTAATGTTCATTTTTGCACTTACGGACATTTTAGTCGTACAAAGTTTAGTGAAACGGCCCCCTGATTCAGTGCGCCCCATCCAAATAGCAGGTGCCCGTGACGCTCTATACCCACCTTCTGATACTCATGTAGCCATACACGCGTCTGAAACTCTATTGAACCCCGTGACGTTGCAGGTATTCAGGCGTTCGTGTGGACGGAGTTGATACACGACGCCGCCACACTACAGTACATGGTCTACCCGCGACTGTTAGCCCTCGCCGAGCGGGCCTGGCACAAGGCGCCCTGGGAAGGCGGCACTGGTAATTCCCTACAGGACTGGGCCCGGTTCAAAAGTACGGTCGGATACCGAGAGATGCCCAGGCTGGATCGAGCCGGGATACAGTATAGGCTCCCACCGCCGGGCATCGCGTAAGTTTCGTGTGTCTAGTATGGTATGAACATCGTCTGGCATCAGAGCAATGGCAGTGGTATCCATGGTCAAGTTAACACGGGCAAATCTTTTATTGCAATTTTAGCTCTCTCATTAGTGACGATTCTACTGTACTACTGTCTTTTTCTTAACAACACGAGAAAGTTTTTGATAGCGTGTTAAGCTCTCTCGTTAGTGACGATTCTACTGTACCACCCAACCATACAGTCTTAAAAAAATGAGGACAGTGATTTCTACCCAGTACGGCAAGAGTAAAAGAGGGTGAATATCTGTATATTTTGCATTTGTACCTGACTATTACATGTACAATTATGTACAGGTCTGTGGGGGATGGCCCCGACCCACCACAAACCTATTACGGGGACAATAAATATTTTCCAAACCTGAAAAAAAAAATTAGTCGTGCCAGAGACGCCCCAGCAATGCCTGTACAGCCCATCGACACGACTGCCTACCATCGCTAATGCGGAGGTCTATAGGTTTTTTGGTCGCACCGAATGTACGCACATCCAATAGCCGATTTCACCAAAATTGCAAAGTATACTTATCGGGGAGAAATCTTCAATTTAAGGATAACAATATTATTTGTTATTATACTGAATTGACTTTGGCTGTGATAATGTAATAAATTCAGTATAATAATTATGCATACTTTTAATCATCAATTATATACAGACGTTAGTTCTACATGTATATGAAATAATTCATTTCGCGGGGAAAATGATTACTCCCTCAAAGTATACTTAGCTAGATAAGTGTGCTTAGCAATTTTGGTGAAATCGGCTACAGACGATCGGTTCTGGGTCCACGCAGCTTGTCATTAAAATATTAACTGCCTCGGAATGTATTACTAATCAACATCTATAGATATTTGACAATATTAAACACGTACATACAGCGGTGACCATAGTTGTTTGTTACTTGAGCTGCCCGGTGACCGCCCGTGTGTCCGCCTGTTGTAGGGTGGGCTCGACAGACCGGCGACACTACGAGGTGACGATGCGCGGGGAATTCCCGGGGCTGCTGCTCCAGTACAGCCGGGATGGGGGCACCACGTGGCATGCATATAGACAGCCATTCCAGATATCCGACCCCGGCAAGACGCTCCTACTGCGCACTGTGTAAGTATTGGCCGTTACATCGTCCGCATTATAGTTGAGCAACAACTTGGGCCTATCTGACATGGAGGTGGACTGTCATTTAGAACATAGGTTGTGATATATCAACATGTTCGTTGTAGTCTCTAGATCATGAAACCGCCCGATGCCTTTCTGGGTTCCGTGGTCAAAGGTCTTATATTCAAGATGGCGTCCAAGATGGCCGAAAAATAATGATATTCGATTTTTTTTCTTCAAATTGTTGTGCAAATGTTTTGTAACAGTTGTCAAAGTAGTGGAATTATACTTTCAAATTGTAATAACTGAGCATACTTGTATTACAATTTGAAAGTATTATTCCACTACTTTGACAACTGTTACAAAACATTTTCACAAAATTTTGACAAAAAAATCGAATATCATTATTTGGCGGCCATTTTGATCATATCATGTTTTTTATTAATTCGTTCCACGTCCCACGAAATAACAATTCGTTCCCTCAATTTAACAATTCGTTCCCACGAATTGTTAAATTGAGGGAACGAATTGTCATTTCGTGGGAACGAATTGTTAATTCGAGGGAACGATTTATTATATCGTGGGAACGAAATGTTTATTCGATGGAACAAATTGTTAAATTGAGGGAACGAATTGTCATTTCGTGGGAACGAATTGTTAATTCGAGGGAACGAATTGTTATATCGTGGGAACGAATTAATAAAAAAAAATCCAAGTCCCCCGCGGGGCTCCGTAGCATAGTGTCTAAACAGTGGATGGACTGCGTTTGTTTGAACGCAGCATTTGCACCGTCGCTGTGTATTGAGGCGGTTCAATAATTCCTATGTGATATCATTCCTGGCCTAAACTAAGGTTTCAACCGACTGTCAACCTCGCTCTCAATTAACACTTCAGCTACGTCGGATGAAATAAAGGGTTTGTCTGATCAGCAACACAGTGGACATGCGTATTATATAGAATTAGTGTTGTGAACTGCCCTGTGACCACCAGCACCATGTGATTGAGAGAGTCACTCATTCAATTTCGTAACTTTAGAAATGAAATAAATTCTTGAAATAAATCTGAATTGCAGCGTATTTCTTTGTTGCCGGATACATTTCACGTTTATGTATATTTTAATAGGAGGATCATACGTACACGGCTAGTCTGATTCTTATAATATTAAGTAGTTAGTCTCGTTTATGGTTATACTCACCTGTGATATTCTGTCTCGTTTATGGTTATACACACCTGTGATATTCTGTCTCATTTATGGTTATACTCACCTGTGATATTCTGTCTCGTTTATGGTTATACTCACCTATTATATTCTGTCTCGTTTATGGTTATACTCACCTGTGATATTCTGTCTCGTTTATGGTTATACTCACCTGTGAATTCTGTCTCGTTTATGGTTATACTCACCTGTGATATTCTGTCTCGTTTATAGTTATACTCAGCTGTGATATTATGTCTCGTTTATGGTTATACTCACCTGTGATATTATGTCTCGTTTATGGTTATACTCACCTGTGATATTATGTCTCGTTTATGGTTATACTCACCTGTTATATTCTGTCTCTTGTATGGTTATACTCACCTGTTATATTATGTCTCTTGTGTGGTTATACTATTCTGTTCTTCATATCAAAAGTTGCTAGCATGTTATTTCTACAGTGGAACCTCTCTAAACCGGACGCCCCTGGAGGTCCCCGGGAGGTCCCCGGGTGTTCGGTTTAGAGAGGTTACACTGTAAATCAAACATATTAGCACTCCTAGACACGTCTTGCGATTATAGATAGACATTTCAAAGGAGACATATGTCACTCAACCTCATGAATTGTAGCGCACATAAGTTTAACGGGTGTTCGATATAGTGAGGTTCCACTGTATATACTCAGGTCGGCGGATGGCAGGCGGTCCAGCCGGGTGATTGGGTTCTCGCTGACTGACCTAATGGCACAGCAAGGGGCCGAGGGCAGCCATCTACCCCAGGACGTGGGCATCAACTTCTCGGGCACGCTGAATCCGGGGGCCCAGGGCGGCCAGGGGACGCGGGCACAGGGTGGCCAGGGGGCACGGGCACAGGGTGGCCAGGGGGCACAGGCACAGGGCGCCGCCGCAGGATAGTAACATAGCAGGGTGTCCAGTGGTGTGGCATACGGCAGGGATGTTATACATGTATCAGGGAAAGGACGCTTATATGCGGCAACCCATTCTCGCATATGTGGCTGTGACTTGCGAAATGGGGCTTATGGGATGTGTGACCAGTGTGGCTCCTGATTAAACAGCACGCTTCTGTAGCCTAATAGCGAATCCCTGGTTCGATTCCCACCTTGACCCGTTTCGAATTGCCAATTAGGCGTGTCCTTGGGCAAGACAACTTCATGCTAGCCTAGTCCTATCGGATGGGGACTTAAATAGTCGGTCCCGACATGCTTCGTTAAATCGAAGCATTTACATTTACATTTTTGCCTAATAGCGATATATATTTCTTGTCAGAAGTGTGACACGTGTTTAATTGATGGAATGGCGAACAGTGCAGATCCTGTTCAGGTGCATCCAAACAGTCTGATCAGGATCTGCACTGTTGCACCATATGTGTTTAACAAGCAACATAGATCGCTATCAGGCTACATAAGTGTTCATACTATTTCATCAGGAGTTACACGGGTCACAATTACACGGGTCACAATTCCCATAAGCCCCATTCACAGCCACGTATAGGGATGGGTCTGTGGAAGAAGAGGGCTAAGTCCATAAGGGACTTAGCCCTCTTCTTTCACTGAGCCCTTCGTGCCCTTCATGCATTAGACGACGATATACGCTCATATATATAGGTGCCTCTTAGTAGCTGTAGCAGATGTTAAATGTAACTTCCAAATAAATAGTATAATAATATGTAACATATTTGTATTCTTAGTATGTGTAATGTAAGACACGTCCTGTAATAGTATCGTGTATAGTCCACGTTCCTTCGACGCTCATATTTCTATTACGTTTAAACATGAAAAGTCACATATGTATGATATATACATCTACCGTGAAAACCCGACCACAATATGTACATATTATGTACATATTGTGGTCGGGTTTTGCACGGTAGATTAAGTTATTTGTATACTTCACTCACTCCCAAATGTACGGAGCCCCGCACGAGACGTAGAATTCTTTTTTATTAATTCGTTCCCACGAAATAACAATTCGTTCCCACGAAATAACAATTCGTTCCCTCCATTTAGCAATTCGTTCCTCCGTTCCCACGAATTAACAATTCGTTCCCTCAATTATTCGTTCCCCACGAATTAACAATTCGTTCCCTCGAATTAACTATTCGTTCCCACGAAATAACAATTCGTTCCCACGAATTAACAAATATCGTGAGAACGAATTGTTATATCGTGAGAACGAATTGTTATTTCGTGGAACGAATTGTAAATTCGTGGGAACGAATTGTAAATTCGTGGGAATAAATTAATAAAAAAAATCCATGTCCTCTGCGGGGCTCCGAAGGTATCAATATGTTTTCATGCTAACCATTTTCTGACTAAAGCGTCTACACTACAAACTCTGGCCATACAGTGGAACCCCTCTAAACCGGACACCCATACAATATATGTCTGCTTAATTGTTTGTGTTTATTGTCATCCCTCATCGTTGAAAACGTCTGTTCATGATCGCAAACCATTGTTTCGCAAACTTGTTTCGCGGTGCCCGTATGCCTGATTTACAGTGGAGCCTCTCTAAACCGGACACCCTGGGGGACTTCCCAGGGTGTCCGGTTTAGAGAGGATCCACTGTACATGTACTTCGCCCATGTGCAAGCTGGTGAGGGTTTGGTCTACGCAAACGAGATAACCGCTGAAATGTTTGCATATTCAATTCATGCACATTTGCTCTACGAAACAAGTTTATCCCGTCAACACAGTACGTATGTGCCGTGAAACACGGTGCCGTGAAACAGTTTTGATATCCTGTCAATACGACCTAATCACTGCGTATGAATATGTGATGTTATCATGCTAGGCGATTCTCCGATTTTGAGGATGCGGATGGGGTGTTGACGGGATAAATAGTATAGTAGGTTAGTGAATGGGAAAAACATCTGGCGCGGCACGGAAACGGGATCGGCTCGGCAGAGCCTCGCCCATCCCGTTTCCTTAGCATTGCCAGATATGTTTTCCCATTCACAGCACTAGCCTTCTATTGTTTATATTGTCAATTATTGTATTGTGTATCGAAGTCGATATTTCTATTCGAATCTATTCTGATCGCTGATGGCGGTATATACAATCTACGGAGCCAGCAGGGGACGTAAAATTCTTTTTTTTATTAATTCCTTCCCATGAAATAACAATTCGTTCCCTCAATTTAACAATTCGTTCCCACGAAATAATAATTCGTTCCCACGAATTAACAATTCGTTCCCACGAATTAACAATTCGTCCCCACGGGAACGAATTGTTAATTCGTGGAAACCAATTGTTATATCGTTCCCTCAACAATTCGTTTCCACGAAATAACAATTCGTTCCCTCAATTTAACCATTCGTTCCCACGAATTCCCTGTAAGTGCATGGAATAAATTTGCCTGAATAATAATAATATAAGTATTTTTTTCTCTCAAAATATTTAACTTGTTCTATAATTGAATAACTGTACTATCAATATGAGTTACATGTTTCAAAAACAGGTAACATTTGAAAATGGCCGCCAAAATAGAATATATTTTAGTAGGTTTTCAAATATTTGATGCACATGACACGGAGGTATAAACATATAAGTGTTTTTTTCTCTCACAACATTTAACATGTTCTATAATTGAATAATTATACTATCAATACGAGTTACATGTTTCAAAAATGGCTACCATTTTAAAATGGCTGCCAAAATAGCTCCAACAATCATATATTTGTGAAAGTTTTCAAATATTGTATGCACGTGACATGGAATTATCGTCTCCTAATAGTTATGTTATTAGTGGAAGGGATTTGGAAAGATATATACTAATTCAGTACTACTGTGAATCGTTTAATTACTGTTGTAATGAAGAAAACGTAAAATTACCTTACCAACTTAAAGCCTATATTAGCTTATAAACGGAATTTGATTTTGTTTATTCTGGTGGAAACTTGCCATATTCTCGACATTGTGTATACATGTACTTCCAAATGTATGGTTTGCCGTGTACCACATATTGCCAAACATACTGACTCATTAGTAGTCGATATCATAATTATTGTCTGATTTGGAAATATGTGTTAGTCTGATATGCAACTGTCCAGTACCATATGTAGAATAACAATATAAATGTAATTAACAAAGAAAACACATTGTTCCATAGCTGCAGTATTTTTTACTTAAACATTCCCATTCACACCCTTCCGATTGAAACGATACATGCGTGTACGTCAAAACGATAAATAAAACTATTTAAATGTAATGACACGATCTACCCACCATACCAACATATCTTTCTTGCATGTGTCTGGCGAAAAAAATGCAAACAAGAAGTTGTCCGCTCTTTCACGTCTCTTTCACTTGTCGAATATACAGGCGCCTAGAAATTGGTCCTTTGCATATCAGGAGGTACGTATAATAGATATATAGCTTAATTTGACATTACAGACGACGGAATGTGGCTGATGGTGATAACAGAACTAACACACTGTACTATTGTGTTGCAATAGGTAATTATATTATTGTTTTGTGAATGATAATGGCATTATAATATAGATTTTTCAAAACGAATGTATTCGGTCTCGTCCAATTTCTTTCTACGGAAGGACATAACTTTGCGCTATTTTGACTTTCCTTCAAACAGCGTAATCTCGTTTATATGTAGCCGAGTATAACATAGTTTGCAACATTAAATAACCATAAAATAAACAGTATAGTGATTTAAGTGGGTGGCAGTGTCCACTAGATTTGTCAGTAAGCGAGGCTTACGGAATACCCCCGCGTGGGCCCAGGTACCCCTAAAATATGTAAAAGTGTCCAAGTGTGTGGGCTTGTGACATTGAATCTGGGCTTAACAGGAGCTGCATGAACGTGAATTTGTCACGGGTGGTAGAGGTCCATTGGAGCAATGCGTGTCTGAAATGTGATGCAGATCCGAGCAAGAAAATAGAAGTTATAACCAATTTCTCTGATGTTAAGTTTTGTAAAGAGACTAAGTATGTGACCTTGACCTCGAGATCAGCGGGACTTTGTCACAGCATGATAGTAGAGCCTTAGAGGAATGCATGCATGAAATATGAAGAATTTTCGATGAAAGAAATAGAAGTTATAACATATTTCTCTGATGTTAAGTTTTGTAAAGAGACTAACTATGTCACCTTGACCTTGGGATCAGCGTGGATTGAACGGTCGTAGATATGTCACAGCATGATAGTACAACCTTAGAGGAATGCACCAGTGAAATATTAAGAATTTTCAATGAAGGAAATAGAAGTTATAACTTATTTCTCTGATGTTAAGTTTTGTAAAGAGATCAAGTATGTGACATTGACATTGGGATCAGCGGGGATTTGACGGTCGTGGATTTGGCACAGCATGGTAGTAGATCCTTACAGGAATGCATGTGTGAAATATTAAGCATTTTAGATGAAGGAAAAATAAATTATAACAATATTTCTCTGATGTTAAGTTTACGGACCCACGACGACACGACGCACGCACGACACGCCACGCCACGACGCACGCACGCACCACGCACACGCACGCCACGACGCACGCACGCAAGCACGGACGGACGGACGGACGGACGCACGGACGGACGGACGGACGGACGGACACAAGACGGACGGACGGACGGACGGACGGACTCCAGTATACCCTCCCCACAACTCATTGCGGGTGGTATAAGTTTACGGACCCACGCACGCACGCACGCACGCACGCACGCACGCACGCACGCACGCACGGACGGACGGACGGACAAGACGGACGGACACAAGACGGACGGACGGACGGACGGACGGACGGACGGACGGACGCCAGTATACCCCCCCCCCACAACTCATTGCGGGTGGTATAAATACGGATGATAAACAAGCATTAAAATTAGCTTTGTACATTCTGTCTTCAGATGATATTCCCGTCGTGCGCTGATAAAAATGGACAAACGTCGCAAAATGTTGGGCCCTCGTCAACCTGGGACACCAACTACACACGTGTCTATCAATTGGGATACATCTGCTCTGTGTTAGGAGAATACTTCTGAAATATTACACCGTCCAGCGGACTCTAAACGTACAACGCATGGAGTAGGTTATACCTCGATAGCTGACAATATTGCCGGTTTTATTGATATTGAATGTTTGCCGTAAACGGTTAATGTGTCATATATGAGAGACGATGACAACACTGAAATAGTATTCAATTAATCGTAATAAAGCTATATTCCATAACTCGTGTAGACTGAGAATGAACAAAACACAATCAAAAACCGTTGAAACTGGCTGAAGATGTAACGTGCTTCTTTTGTGACTTACCATCGTCTGTAAAGTCATTTCGGCATGCATCAATAAATTAAATTAGTGAACATGTAAAAAAAAAAGGTGTGCTGTCGAACTGCAAGAGAGTCGTTCGGGACGTGGACTCACTGACGAAACTTGTAGAGGAAATGGGGAAGCCTTTCACTGATAGTAGCAAAGACCTACTGGTACTAGACACCAGAGATAATATGGATTCAGGAGTAATCTTCTGTGCACCATATTGAGGAACTTGGCCAGCAGCAATGTCTTTATATAATGTCTCAAACGAGAGGTGGAGATCTTGACGAGTTGTTTTCGTATGAAAACCATGCATATCCTCCATCCTTGTCACACATGACCTCGTAGGCTGTTTGGAAGATATGCTCCCTGTGCTAGAGAATGATCCAATTTCCACGATTGATGTTGTTAAACATTGACGGTGCTGCCATAGTCAACTTTCTTCGACCTCCCACTGTCATGACATTTAATTGCTATACAACGGATGTGTTTCTACCATCTGTTTTTACATCAGTTCACAATTGCAGCATGCAAGTCGGCTGGATATAGTTTGGGATGAAGTATAAGCCAGATAGTTTGAAGGCAGGTACACGAAGCAAGAGAGGCTTTGGTGTGGTATGGACCTGTCACCAGGTTATTCTGATTTCAGGGCTGAATATATATGGGCCGCGCCATATGAAAACCGGGTTTAATGACAACGTTATGGAAAGCGGTAAACGACGTCGGAAAAATGACGATTCAAATTGTCTAACGTCGCCGTAAAAGTTCACATTTTGCCCTCCCATTTACGTTTACTGGTGTCAGTTAACATTAAGTGTGAACAGAAAACGGAAAATGATAACTATCTGAAACTTTCACTAATATGAGACACGATGCCTTGTACCTCAGTACACATATTATGACGTCATGACTTTACGTCATGTACTTGTGACGTCACTGAACGTGAATACATGTTTGACGTTATGACCATGGTGTCGTGACAAAATATTATAGCAAGAAGGATACTTGCACAAGTTCCTCGCATCATCAATGACTTAGAAATGCTTTAGGCGCTGTACATTGTCGCCTAACTGTCGTTCTTTGACATTGTCACTCTTTTTCGTCGTTTGTCCTTATGAATTTAAAATGGTGAACGCATAATTTAACTGGTTACATATCAGCGAAATTTTCGCTTACACTGCACTTTGATTAATA
This sequence comes from Conchocele bisecta, assembly GCA_029237695.1. Taxonomy (NCBI): domain Eukaryota; kingdom Metazoa; phylum Mollusca; class Bivalvia; order Lucinida; family Thyasiridae; genus Conchocele; species Conchocele bisecta. Next base: position 85,247,862 of record CM055276.1, on the reverse strand, counting down.
AATAATCTTAAATATGAACAACCTAGTGTATGCAAACGATATTCGTAAATTGAGAATTTTGAACAATTCTATCCAGTACTTAGCGAACGACATGCCACTTAATGCCTCTTATTTTATCATAAATGGAGGTAGACACGCAGCTATATAATTACATATATATCCGGTGTTTGTATTGAATTTGGCAAAATAAATGCATCAACATCTCTCTAATAGATTCAGAATCAGTGATTTCATTGCAGCTTCTTGATTGTTTGTGTATAAGCAATACATACTGCACAAAACACACAGTGAGGTCGGTGGAGTTTTCGAAATGTCTTGAAATTAATTTGAAATTTGATTGTCATAAACTCGCTTTTCGTACGATTTGTAGTATCAAATCATCAGCATATCACTTGACTGCATAATAATGGATATCAGGTGATGGTAATGCGATCCTCAAGAAAGACACACGGTGACAGTTATCACGTTATCACGCTACCACATCTGCCCGACGTCGTGTTTTGTCACAAAGTTAATGTTATAAGCGGCCTACTGCCTTCTTTAAAATATGTCGTCGTATGCGAAATGTTAAATAATGTCGCTATTATTCCCCAAAATTATTTCAGGCAGCAGCAAACAACAGGGAAACGCCAACACTTCTCACTCTACCTTGTTTGAAAATTATTCATACGAAATTACGTTACTTGGGCCGCAATCCAAAACATGACGTTACATTAGCAACTGCAACACGAGCCATAAACATTATTTTCATAGTTTGTCTTGGCCTAATGAGAGACACTTGGCCAGGCTACGAGATATCCAAATTTGGTTGACATGCGATAAAAGATGACAAATCTGTAGGACTTGTCCGGGTATTATATCAACACCTCTTGTATACGCCGTTGATAAAGACGTAATTTCACCTTCATTGATCTAAAACGTCATATAAGTGTTTGCCACGCGTCATAAAAAGACTTCTAAAATGAAAAGTAATTGGGATACATTGATAATTTTGGCGGCATATGACTTTTAAAAGATGTACAATTCAGAATACGCGAAAAAGTAAAAACTGAATGTTTTGTCATTAAGCCCGGTTTTCGCACGGCGCGGCTCATATTTATTTCAATGGAAATATTTTATTTTGATTTTCGGATTTTCCCCCCAATTCAGCAGGTTGAATACTGGATCGAACTCGTTGAGTAGTATATAGGGAGTCAGTTCGTTTCCGCGAAGTGTGGGGGAAGAATTGAAAGCAGTGGGTAGCCCCATAGGTACCAAAAATAGTAAAATTGTGTGTTAATTTAAAGCGAAATAAATACAACCCACAGTAAAACAAAATGATACCACCAAAGTTTGCAAAATGTGTCCCCGATTTGCAGCGGTTTCGGCTACCCTATTTCAACGAAATAGTAAGTCGATTTGCAGCGGTTTCGGCTACCCAACGAAATAGTAAGTCGATATACGCGGGAGGTCTCCCATATAGGAATGGCCGCTCTGTATAATTTTTCTAGTCCATATCGAAAACGGAGCGAGATGGCTTTGGGTAGCGTACGAACTGTGCCCTATTGTATACTGTGGGAATTTTTTAATACACCCTATTGAACTCGAGAAAACTAGCAGAAAGCCCCCTAGCCCCGACAAAATATGTGTCTTCTATACTGTAGTATGAGGTGTTATAATTAATTAATTGTCAAAAATGAAAAAACACCCTATTGAACATAAGCCATACAGGTATTTATATAAAACAATACATTTCCACTATTAGAAAAATGACAGATATACGTAAAAAAGTTACGAGAGCGCCTCGCCCTAAGTTAACTCGCACAAGGATTAGCGATAAAAGGGGTGTAAATCCATCTAAAAGTTCTTCTCCTAGGATTCGGGAATTAAGGTCAGAATTAATAAGAATGGGTACACCTTTTTCAAACAGGTTAAGGGAAAGGGGGTTAACTACATTAATAAATAAGGAAAAAAATGATGAATTTATGAAAAGAATGGCTCGTGCAATGTCTCGGGGGGTATTTAAGGGGGTGGAAAAAAAGAATATAGAAAAGATAGCACAGAATATAGCTGATGAGGCTTCCCTCAGTCTTAGAAGCAGGAACATCGGCAAACCTCAAAAACGAGTGCAGAAAGCGCGTTTATTACAACAGTTAATAGAGGAAGGTAGCGTAATATTAGAAGATTATAAACAAAAAGAAAAAGAAATGGTAAAAGGGCGTAGGATAACTACAATAACCCTGAAAAGAAAACTTCAAATAAATAACAGCAAAAGGATAATGGGCGAGTTAGAGCCTTTGTTAACTGACAGTTTTTACCTAAGATTCTCTTTTTCTTACAAATTAATTCACCAAGAGGAGAGAGACGCAAGAGGAAAGCCGACAACGTTGGTATTTTATAAATATTTATCCGGAAGTCCGTGGTTTAGGGGTTACGATGAGGTTGAAGAGTGGATTAATAAACAAGAAGAGCATAGATTAAACATAGATAAAATAGATAGGCCAAGCACAAAATGGAGGTTTGTAAGATGGATGGGTGTCAGCGTTAAAATAGTAAACGGAACAGCTTTAAAGGGGTATGAAATCCCCAAAGGTGATGCTGGAATGCAATCCGAAAAAGTGGCAGGAGGTCGAATGCCAGAGTGGTTGCGTTATAAGAAAGGGATGAAGCCCCTGGATAGTTTCAATGATGATCTTTGTTTATTTAGATGCTTGGCCCTCCACACTTCGAAGCTTAGGGCCGATAGGTGCTTGACATTGACCAAAGAACTCCAGCAAAAGTATTTGCAGTTTTGTAAAACACATAAATTACCGAAACCTGAAGGCCCCATACTATTTGGAGATATCAAGAAAATAGAAGAGTATTTTAAAATAGGTATTGATGCATACGAACCTACAGAAGAGGGAACATGGTATTTAAGAAAAGTAGCGGCTCATTACGACAAGATTGGTAATAAAAAGATGAAAATAGGCATCTATAACGATCACGCCTTCATTATTACGGATATGAATAAAGTCGCTGAAAACAATTATTGTTGCTTCGACTGCAAACAACGCTTTACAAAGGTCAGTAATTTAACCCGACACGCATTGACTTGTATGAAGGGATTAACCAAAGTATCGTGTAAAGGGGAAACAATAGATCGACCAGTATCAGCGTTCGAAAGAGCTTTCTATCCAAAACCCAGTTGTAGCAAGAAATCAATTAGTTGGATAAAATCTTTGCCAGGACCCCACATTCACACTGCAGTATGTGGCCACGGTGGAGAAAGAATAATTGCGGGAGCCCCAGTGGATGGGTATTGCCCTATGACTGATACGGTTTATCAATTTCACGGCTGTTATTGGCACGGGTGTCCCAAACATTGTAAAGATTATAAAAATAAGCTTAGAAGATCCAACGAGATAGACGAAGCAATTGAGGGTAAGTGTAAATTAGTAACTATTTTTGAATGCGAGTATGATGCAATTTGTAAACCTGAGGATGTAAAGGAACTCGAAAAGCCTCCTACAGTGATTTACCCATATCATATTGTATACGATGTTGAAGCATATTTAGACGGAAGTAAAGAAACGCGTAACCCAACTAAAGATCTAGAGTTTATAAACGAACATGTCCCAATAAGTGTTAGTATAGGAGATACTCTATCCAACAGTATAACTCACATATGTGATACTTCTCCAAAACAATTAGTAACTCTATTTATGGAAGATGTAAAGAGGAGGGGAGATAATATCCGAGAGGCCGTGGGGAGTAGCAATACATATGGGTACCCTGCAGACATGGAGTATCTTTACACTTCTCAGCAGCGAGAAATCACCCGATGGATTTCCCAAGTCCCAGTAATTGGGTTCAATTCCAGTAATTACGATCTTTATTTAATAAAGAAGCATTTAGTTGACGTTTTAACGGATAAAATCTCTAAGGTACTAGTATGTAAGAAAGCTAATACAACCATTTTCTGTTTACCCCAGAATTTAGGTTTTTAGATGTAAAATTGTATCTTGCCCCTGGTATCGATTACGATAGATGGGTTAAGGCTTATGGATGCGAAGGTGAAAAATCCTTCTTCCCCTATGAATGGTTCGATTCCCCCGATAAACTATCTAATGAGGGGCTACCACCGCTTAAAAATTGGACGAATAAATTAACTCCAAATAAAATGATAACCAAAAAACAGTTGGAAGAGTGCAACAACATTTATAACAGATTAAATATGAAGTCTTTCAAAGACTGGTTAAAATACTATAACAACTTGGATGTTGGCCCCTTTTTAGAAGCTATCGGAAAAATGCCAAAATTTGATCAAACAAAAGGTATAGATATGTTTAAAGATGCAGTTACCCTACCAGGAGTTGCTTTACAATATATTCTCAGAGGAACGATAAAAAACCATATGAAACCTTATCAAACCAAAGAGAGTAAGATATCAGACGCGATATGTCCACCACTGTATGCCCCTGGTGAGGAAATATATGAAATGTTAAAAGGAGCATTAGTTGGAGGTCCGTCAATTGTGTTTACAAGATATGTAGAAGCAGGTGTTACGAGAATTAGGTCAGCCCCAGATGGAAATGGAAAGCTTTGCGAAGCCGTACTTGGTTTTGATGCAAACGCCCTATATTTATCAACATTAAGCAAACATATGCCATGTGGCGAAGGGAAACTACACGAGGAAAGCAGCCCTCACGACCCTATTAAAATAAACAAGTTTTCCAATGCGGTTTTAAATGGTAAGTGGCTTGGCTTTGCTGAAGTAGATATAGAGGTTCCCAGCAGTTTAAAAGAGAAGTTTTCGGAAATATCCCCAATATTTATAAATAGGATTGTAGAGGAGGAGATGTTACAGTATTTACAAGAAACTAGCCGTGCAAGAGGAGATGGTAGAAAACTAGTAGGTGCAATGTCTGCTCAAAAAGTATTACTATTTGCCCCATTATTAAAATGGTATTTGAAGCATGGTTTAGAGATTACAGGGATTTACAGAGTAATAAATTATCCAGCAAGTAAGCCCTTTGAATGGTTTGTTAAAGAGGTTACTTCAGCCAGGAGATCCGGAGATGTTGATAGCTCCAAGTCCCCAATTGCAGATATAATGAAACTATTAGGTAACTCATGTTGCGGGAAAATGATAGAATCCCCCGAAAAACACCTCAACACAACGTATACAAAAGATGAAAAATGTGTGGACAAAGCTTTAAGATCAGCGTATTTCGATGATTTAGAGGAAATAGGAGATTCTTACGAAATATCCTCAAGAAAAGTAAATGCCAATATGACTCGTCCATTTCACTGTGGGGTTGCTGTATACCAATATGCAAAACAAAAAAATGTTAGAATTTTATTATGATTTTATGGACAAATACGTAGATAGAGCAGATTTTGAACTAATACAGATGGATACTGATAGTTTGTATATGGGGGTTAGTATGAAGGGTGGAGAGTTGGATGGAATGATAAAACCAGAAATGGTGGAGGATTTTAAAAAACATAAAAAAGAGTGGCTAGCGTGGGATAAATGGAGTAATAGAGAACCAGGGCTATTCAAAACAGAGTTACAAGGAGATCGTGCAATAGCTCTATCCAGTAAATGCTATTTGGTTGAAAAATTTAAAAATAATGAATTAAAACATTCAGCAAAGGGGTTATCTGCCAGGCAAAATAGTCTTACATCGAGAAGGTATATGGAGGCCCACACACCAGGTTGGAACGGATAGAGGAACAAACAGAGGGTTTACAATGAGAAATGGTGTTATGAAAACATATACCCAAAATAAATTAGGACTGTCCGCTTACTATGACAAGAGAAGGGTTTTAGAAGATGGGATACATACAGAACCCCTTTAAACTTTCATTAAATAAAATTATGCAGCCTGTTCAATTTTTGAAGGTATCTTACACACCTTAGGTCTTCCAACGGGGGGCTTATCACGGGTTTCCGGGGTTTTTGGCCAATTATCTCTAGAAAGTCCCATGATAAATTTATCATATTTCCACAGATCTGTAAGGCGTTTGTGACCAATATGGTGCTTCTTTCTAACTTCATAGGCAGGAACAATTCCACGGGACTGCAAAATATCTATCAGCGCTTCCTGCGTAATAACCGATTTAGGCATGGTTTTATATATATATATATAAATGTCTAACATTAATTCACAATTGGAAATAAATAATTATATATATTTATGGAAACCTTGAAAGCAAAACCTGTTGAGATTTGCTATGGAGGAATCTTAGATTCCCAAGAAGGAATTATAGAGCGGTTGAAAAAGCTCTACATGGATGAATTAATCCGTCTGTCATAATGCAGTTTATTAGGGTCGCACCAATTACAGGGGTCTTTTCTATTATGATAATTCGAACACACCAACAAGCAAATCTGCTAGAGCCCCAGCTGAATAGGTCCAAGATATAGTTGAAGAATCTTCTTCGTTAACTTGTTCTAAATTTGGTTTTAACGATTGTGCAAACCCCCATATTTGAGGTTATCATCAATAATTTCCCCCCAATCAACCGATCGTTTACACCTCCTTAGAAAAAAGGTAAATTCAATCCAGAGGTGGTTTTATCTTTCCACAGCTTTTTAAAGCCTCGCACTTCCGATCCCATACTTTTTCTTAATAGCGTTCGCAGGCACGTGCCGAAATAATTTCTTCAATATTTTTATTCGATAAGTAGGACTTTGTAATTTTTAATTGTTATGAGGGTAGAAACTTTGTTCGAAATGCTCAAAATGCCCGCCTTTCCCAAGGTGCTGGTATGCCTAGGTGTGGTGCTGGTATGCCCATTGTGTGGTACTGGTATGCCTAGACGTGGTGCTGGTATGCCTGGGTGTGGTGCTGGTATGCCTAGGTGTGGTGCTGGTATGCCTAGTCGTGGTGCTGGTACTCCTGGGCGTGGTGCTCGTACGCCTAGTCGTGGTGCTGGTATGCCTAGTCGTGGTGCACGCATGCCCAGGCTGTCTAGGTGTGCCCAATATTTCCGTGTTGAACATTGGGCAAAATATATTTATATTGTATATAGCTGTTGCCTACAAAAATATATGCCACCAAAGCAAAATTTGTCCGAACAAGATATAGAAGATATCCGTAATCTTCGGGGTATAGAGTCTGCAGACAATACGAAGAAGAAATTTGGAATCGGTACCACTCGCCTTCGAAGAATATGGGACGCCGTCGATGCGGAACGTAGTACAAAACCCGAAGAACAAGAAATCCCAGAACAACAAGAAACCCCTACCCCCGTAGTACACAGGGTGACCGCGCCTGGCCACCCTACCGAGTTCCCCACGGATCTACTAGAAGATGTACGAAACGCCAGCTCGTTCGAAGAATCGACGCACCTGTCCGACATGGAGAGACGTTTGGAGAACCGGTTGGACGCGCTGGAACACAGGCTGTTGGACGCGATTTCCGGCGGTGCCGATTCCGAGTGTCTGAAGAAAGACGAGCTGGAGGTGCACGACATCTGGAGAACCGTAGAGAATACGAAGTGGTGGATGTGTGCAGCGGTGGCGGCGTACACGGCCTGCAAAATACTGTTTCCAGTCGTGGTGCAAGAGACCCGTAGACTCCGGAAGAACAAAACAGATCCCGACTCCCAGTTCGTGCACTCCGCAAAACAGTCCGGTACGCCGAATGGGAAAAACGAAACTAGCGACTTCGTACACCAGCACTCTGGTAGTCGCGACCCTTTCTACATGGAGTAGCTCTTTGGAAAGAAAGTATCCGAACCCTCCCCTATTGGGAACTGCCACCGGACATACCATCTGGATTTCTTCTTGTTGGGTGTAGTGCGAGGCTCCCCCATTCTACACCGATGTTGTCCACTTCTCGATTTCCAAAAAACTACAAAAGTACCCAAAGCCCTCTCCCTCCCCCTGTTCTCGCTCCGTTTTCGATATGGACTAGAAAAATTATACAGAGCGGCCATTCCTATATGGGAGACCTCCCGCGTATATCGACTTACTATTTCGTTGGGTAGCCGAAACCGCTGCAAATCGACTTAAAATTTCGTTGAAATAGGGTAGCCGAAACCGCTGCAAATCGGGGACACATTTTACAAACTTTGGTGGTATCATTTTGTTTTACTGTGGGTTGTATTTATTTCGCTTTAAATTAACACAAAATTTTACTATTTTTGGTACCTATGGGGCTACCCACTGCTTTCAATTCTTCCCCCACACTTCGCGGTAACGAACTGACTCCCTATATACTACTCGTTGACCCGGCCTTAAATGGCATTTTCTGTTGATAGGCCGTTAAACACAAACAAACAAACAAACGAACAAGAGAGGCAGACGTGTACGTATACGTGTAACACCATCAAATACAGTTCCTGAAAACTGGCAAGAGTTTCTTCGGATTGATGAAACAAGATGGAACTATTTGCCTATCTGACAACATGTCTAGCCACGCTTGCAACTGACAAACAAGTAATTAGCACATACCCTACTGATGTCTTGCGCACACATGCAAGAGAGGTGTCGGCTCTTGTACCCTGTACCCATGAGGAAGCTGATACCCGTATCTTGCTTCATGTGGTAGATGCCGCGAAAGAAGGATATACACACATATCGATGCGTACTGTTGACACGGATATTTTCCTTTTGCCAGTAACATCAGCCCAGAATCTTGATATTGACTTGTGGGTATGAATTGGAACAGGAAAATTCGGCTCTTGTCCGCACATGGTATGGTAAGCGTAATGGGCCCAGATATGCGTGTTGCTTTACCGATGTCACTCATTTACGGGATGCGACACAGTGTCAGTTTTTGGCGGTAGGGGTAAGCGGACTGCTTGGGACGCTTGGAAGGCATATGGTGAAGTAACACCAGTTTGTTTTATACTTTGCCATCTGCACCAGAGTCCATACACGACTGGATTCAACCACTCAAATGTTTTGTAGTTGTGTTGTATGACCGGACAAGCAGTATTTATAGTGTCAATGAGGCACGAAAGCAACTCTTTACTAAAAAGAGTAGGACACTTGATAATATCCAACCTACACAGACAGCGCTTATACAGCACACTAAAAGGGCGGTATATCAAGTGGGTCACAGCTGGAGTCAAATGATGATTCCTGTCACGGTGCTTCCATCACCAAGCGATTGGGGTTGGCAAAAGGCAACGGTAATGATTCAACTCATCATTTCAAAGTAAATCTGTAATTGAGGGCATATTTTGTTGATTTCATGGATCAAATAATAGCACGTAAGTATATCATATATATGTAAACCTGTACGGGATGTTTCATGTCAGTCACCAGTATTAAACATCATTCAGTGTTTACAAACTTGCCAATCAGTTTAACTTTGTAAAAACACTGAACACAATGATGAATGTAAAATCAAATGTAATTTATGGTGGGTCGGGAAATGTTACAGTTTTCCTTACTACGATAGTAAAGACACGAATCACTACTATGTTTTGTTTACTTTAAACAATATTGTATTCATTCAATACAAGTGATAAATGATGCATGGTAACTAATGTGATTTGACCGCACAGTTTTGTTTGTATTCATCATTCCAAATACCATCTACATTTAATGTGGTATACCGTAAGTGGTATATCACTATCAAATATGTCACATATAAATTAAACTTGAAAATATAAAACAAAATTGCGCCATTGTGGCGGCCATTTTTAAAATGGCCACCATTTTCAGATATTTAAATGATATTTATGGGAATGATATTCAAATCTATGATACTACATACGTCGTGAGATAAAAAAAATAATGATATTATTTTTATTTCAGTGACATTATGCCAGTTACCCACATCCACATAATATTGCTGGCGGCCATTTTGGAAAATGGCTGCCATTTTTGTTATGTGACAAATATGAGATGTCCTTATAGCTAAAAGTAGTTAAAATAATGTTTCATAACAGTATACCAAATGTCATGCTTGTATCACAAAATGCACAATTTTCTGACATATCGATTCCGCTACATGTAAAAAAACGGTGCTAAGCTGAACAGATATATAATACTGTAAACTGGCCGAACATTACAAAATGTACGATTTGTTAGGTCACCAGCCGCGGTGCCTATTTCCTATTGTCTTTGTATGAATAGAACCCTTCACACTCAAGTCAGTGGCATAAAGACGTCGACCATGCGAGCGAAGGTGGGGACCAAATGATTCAATAAGTTTGTAATATTGCCAGATAGTTGACCTAATCGTTACTATAGGCTACGACTGGGGATGGATATCCGCACAGAAACCGTTGACCCGAAAGTGTAAACGAGACATTTTTTTTGGCATTAAATAGCACATTGGTGTTATGCCTATGACTAAACACTGCTGACTAAACACTTATGTGACAAACCATACGAACACGTATAGTATACTTTCCAATCGCTGGGCAGCATTGTGCTCCACTTACTTGACATATGCAAGTAGGAAAAAAAACCCTTGGACATAACTCCCTTCGTGTGAAAATTACCACATGATTTTCACAGGGTGGAAAAAATCCTTCATGTTTTCTACAAGGTGGAGATAATCCCCTTCTCGGTTTTAACAAGGTGGACATAATCCCCTTCATCATTTTTGCAAGTTCGACAACACCCCCATCATGATTTCTACAATTAAAACCATTACATTCTGGGCAACGTTTAACTCCAATAAGTTGTGTATTACCAGTGTTAATGATTAACTGTTCGTCAGGAAATGGAAAATCGATACTCGGATGGGACATTGCGTTGTACATTTGGCTGAACTATAAGTCAGTTATTGTTCACATATTGACGTTTTCACGAACTAAATACTGCGGTCGCTAGCGCTCCTTCGCATTTACTTCCTAAATATCCAATATGTGAACAATAACTTATACATGTCGGTATGTTCACACTGCCAATATACACTACTGTCTGTTTCACGAAACAATTATTTTATTTTGATAATATTAAATTTTATTAAAATTTAAGAATGAGCCTTTTTTTTAGTTCCTGACATTTTGTCAAATATTGATTTTATTACGAAAAATGAGTTCTCTATGGGAATTTAACATTGGGAAAAAGGGGTGGAAAACCTGGAGGAGGAGTGGCAAAAAACGAAAAAAATATTGGAAATTGATTCTGAAATCTAGCTATAGATAGCTTGGAAATGATCTAACTAAGAAAACAAAAGTTACATTTTGAAAATCTGTCAACTATTTCAGAAATTAAAAAAATCCCCATGTTAAATCCCCATAGACATCTTCACTCTGTGAAGATGTCTGGGGATTTAACATGTGGAAATTGTTGTTTTTTTCGCAATAAAATCAATATTGGACCAAATATCAAGAAATTAAAAGCTATAATTTAATATTATCGAAAAATTTATTGTTTTTTGCATTGTTTATATAGTCGTAAAATTTGGGCAGGTTTCGTGAAACAGGCAGACTGTAGTATCGGCTGCTGCCTGAACAGCAGGATGCCAATAATACATTCAGTTCTAGTACCATCATATTGTCATACTGCATGTCACATGTGGATTTAGATACGCTTCATGTGGAATATGAATCAATGGTTGCTAAACTAGTCTTCAATCGCGAACAAGTTAACACATAACCTGACCCGACTGTGTGTAAGTACATGTTGATCTTAGTCAATTCTGGTCGCATATGCCATACATTCACTTATGCCATGTTTCAATTAATTATGTCGAGTACTTGAATAGTAAGTACGTCACGTTACGTCACGGCCACCACCACGCCAGAATTTCCGACACCCAATACAAAAACAAATGAAAAAAGCTGGGGAAGACTTAATATGTGTCCCATACGAGTAATAATCACATTACTGAAGAAGTGTGCTAATTAATAACTGATCTCCATTATCACTGATCGCATACGAGACACGTCATGTGATTGTGTACCTAACACAATGTGCGATATCTCATGAAAACTACTCACTAAATTTACGATATTTTCCATAAATGACGTCGAAAGTTGACTAAATTTTCAGAGCAAATGCGGAAGTAGATTCCGCATTTGCTCCGAAAATGTCATCAAAATTTTACAGGAAATATCAGAGTTTATGTAAATATTAGTCACGACAAATCGCACATTTTCTTATGTTCAACACCACATGGTTTGTTTCATATGTGGCTGTGACTGGAGAAATGGGGCTTATGGGAATCTTTACCGGTGTAGCTCCTGGTCAAATACCCATGTTGCCTGATAACGATCTACATTGCTTGTTAGAAGCAGGACGTGCGTTTCATTGATGGAATGGCGAACAGTGTAGATCCCGGTCAGACTGTGCGGATGCACAGGCTGACCTGGAGCTACACTGGTTGCAAGACACATCAGTCCCATTTCTCCAGTCACAGCCACATATTATGATGTAATGTAAGCCGTCTCAGTCAGTGAATACGATTTATTAGTTAAGACAGAGGCTCATTCAGGAGATTAAATGTCTTGTCACGTGGTCGATATTCCTAAAAAATAAAATGAAATATTCATTATTTTTGTTCGTGAAAATGTGCCAAATAATTAACTTCCGTACTGATACAAGTGTTTAATGTTCATTGTGTCTCTTAGACCGAAACCTTTGTAAGTGTAGAAAAGATTATCTGTTAACTACGGTGTCCTGTTAGGGCCACGTTACATTCTCGCGTTCTTGGTCTCTCTACTTATACACGAGATTGCGAGAACGCGAGGCGAGATCGCGAGATCGCGAGAACGCGAGTCGAGATCGCGAGATTCAATCTCGCAATCTCGCCTCGCGATCTCGCGATCTCGCAATCGCGCGATCTCGCGGTCGGAAGTAAATATATGCGCATGTTCGCTGGGAATGCGTTTTGTACGGTGGCACAGAGGGGACATGGAAATATGTTTTACTCTCGCGTGCGCACGCAATAGGTTTCGCGTGCGCGTGCGCACGCGATAGCTTAGACAATGAAACGACGTACTCGTCAGTTTAGTAAGCTGTCTCCCTTGTCAGAATTTAATCGCCATTTGTATTGTCTGTTCTCTTAAGAAAGTGTGCACTTCTACAATTGCTAATATTAAAACAGTTATAAAAAAAAGTTAGCAACTCTAAGTTGGTCATGTTGACATCGTTTGTTGACATAAACAATCAGCTATAAATATACATGGGCGTTATGTAGGTACATGTACTGTTGAATTCCGATAACGTGGCAAGGGCAAAGGTCACAGGAGATTCTATATTGAACCATAATAGGTAAAGTAGGTGTGTTAGAAATGCAAAACTGATACTAGCATGACGATGTAGCATGCATGTCACCAATGTTGGTCCGAAATGTATTCAAGTAACGTTCAAGCATATTTTGAATCAAGTTGTCACTTTTGTTGTTACGTATTTGCTGAAAAAAGAAAATAGTGAGCACAGGCACTCGAATCGTATATGTATCACACCAACATACGTCAAGTATTGCATTGGAAATGCATGTAAGAACAAGTCAATATTAATCGATAACGATGCACCTGTGTTTCATTAACTAATTTTAGAACGTACAAGCTGTGTTATACATACGTGTACCTATATCAACCTGTGACCAATACATACAGTTCGTATCTGATGCATATAGCGTAGTGGTAACAGTTATGCTTTTATTTAATTAATCAACGTTGAGGGTTGTGGATTCGAAACCATCACTGTGATATCTTTTTCTATTGAATTGTGTCCCTCACTTTATACTCCCAGATAGATATCTGCCTATTTAGAGACTACCGTGCTACATGTATACTGTATATCAGCCAGTACGGAAAATATCGCAAATTCTGTAAGTAGTTTTCATGAAATATCGCACATGTTCTTAGGTGCAAAATCATATGGCGTGTCTCATATATAGGCTGTACTGTAATTCACTAAAACTTGGCACTTTAATTTGTATGACGAGTGGCGAACCGGACTAGCATGCATTCTGATCATAGTATCAACCCGAAGCAACCATTCGGGGAATATTGAGGATTGCATTAGCGTGCAAAATGTCAAATGTTGATCAGGATCTACCGTCACTGATGTAGACATTACAGTACGACCGTTTTGTTAGATCCGGGGGACCGTTTCACTAAACTTCGTACGACAAAAAATGTTCGTAAGTGCAAATTTGAGATCATCTGAAAATTTAAATTGGTGGATTTATATTTATTGAGCAGAGGCTGCATATGCAGCCTATGCTCAATAAATGTATATCCAATAATTGTTTACAAGAAAACGTTGCCTAATGTGAAATTTACAGACTATTATAATTTTGCACCTACGAATATGTTAGATGTACGAAGTTTAGTGAAACGGCCTCCTGGTCCATATCATAACTACCCCAACCGGGCCCGCTGGTGAGGAAACAATACATTACAACATAATATATTCTAGTTCTGATGCTCGTTCCCGCAATCGAACTAGGACGAGTAAATTTTGCTAGTGGCAGTATGCATGCTGGAATAGTGGCTGCTGAGAGTCGAGCAGTGTAGGCCCGGACTAGACTGCGCATATGTCGGACCAGATTGAGCATATGCCAGACCAGACTGAGCATATGTCGTACCAGACTGAGCATATGTCGGACCAGACCGAGCATATGTCAGACCAGACTGAGCATATGTCGGACCAGACTGAGCATATGTCGGACCAGACTGAGCATATGTCAGACCAGACAGAGAATATGCCGGACCAGACTGAACATATGTCGGAACATACTGAACATATGCCGGACCAGACTGAGCATATGTCGGAGCAGACTGAGCATATGTCGGACCAGACTGAGCATATGTCAGACCAGACTGAGCATATACCAACATATGTCGGACCAGACTCAGTATATGTCGGACATACGCCGGACCAGACTCGTGGCAGTATGCATGCTGGAATAGTGGCTGCTGAGAGTCGAGCAGTGTAGGCCCGGACTAGACTGCGCATATGTCGGACCAGACTGAGCATATGCCAGACCAGACTGAGCATATGTCGTACCAGACTGAGCATATGTCAGACCAGACCGAGCATATGTCGGACCAGACTGAGCATATGTCGAACCAGACTGAGCATATGCCGGACAAGACTGACCATATGTCGGACTAGACTGACCATATACCGGACCAGACTGAGCATATGTCGGACCAGTCTGAGCATATGCCGGACCAGACTGAACATTTCTCGGACCAGACTGAGCATATGCCAGGACCAGACTGAGCATATGTCGGACCAGACTGAACATATGTCGGACCAGACTGAGCATATGTCAGACCAGATTGAACATATGCCGGACCAGACTGAGCATATGCCGGACTAGACTGAACATATGTCGGACCAGACTGAGCATATGCCGGGCCAGACTGAGCATATGTCGGACCAGATTGAGCATATGTCGGACCAGACTGAACATATGCCGGACCAGACTGAGCATATTCCGGACCAGACTGAACATATATCGGACCAGACTGAGCATATGCCGGACAAGACTGAGCATATGCCGGACCAGACTGAACATATGCCGGACCAGACTGAGCATATGTCAGACCAGACTGAGCATATGCCGGACCAGACTGAACATTTCTCGGACCAGACTGAGCATATGCCGGACCAGACTGAGCATATGTCGGACCAGACTGAACATATGTCGGACCAGACTGAGCATATGTCAGACCAGATTGAACATATGCCGGACAGACTGAGCATATGCCGGACTAGACTGAACATATGTCGGACCAGACTGAGCATATGCCGGGCCAGACTGAGCATATGTCGGACCAGATTGAGCATATGTCGGACCAGACTAAACATATGCCGGACCAGACTGAGCATATTCCGGACAAGACTGAACATATATCGGACCAGACTGAGCATATGCCGGACCAGACTGAGCATATGCCGGACCAGACTGAACATATGCCGGACCAGACTGAGCATATGTCAGACCAGACTGAGCATATGCCGGACCAGACTGAACATTTCTCGGACCAGACTGAGCATATGCCTAACCAGACTGAGCATATGTCAGACCAGAATGAACATTTCTCGAACCAGACTGAACATATGCCGGACCAGACTGATCATATGTCAGACCAGACTGAGCATATGTCGGACCAGACTGAACATATGTCGGACCAGACTGAGCATATGTCAGACCAGACTGAACATATGCCTGACCAGACTGAGCATATTCCGGACCAGACTGAACATATTTCGGACCAGACTGAGCATATGCCGGGCCAGACTGAGCATATGTCGGACCAGATTGAGCATATGTCGGACCAGACTGAACATATGCCGAACCAGACTGAGCATATTCCGGACAAGACTGAACATATGTCGGACCAGACTGAGCATATGCCGGACCAGACTGAGCATATGCCGGACCAGACTGAGCATCTGTCGGACCAGACAGAGCATATGCCGGACCATATCTCGGAGCAGACTGAGCATATGTCAGACCAGACTCAGCATATGTCGTACCAGACTCAGCATATGTAGGACCAGACTGAGCATAAGTCGAACCAGACTGAGCATATGCCGGACCAGACTGAGCATATGTCGGACTAGACTGAGCATATGCCGGACCAGACTGAACATATGCCGGACCAGACTGAGCATATGTCAGACCAGACTGAGCATATGCCGGACCAGACTAAACATTTCTCGGACCAGACTGAGCAAATGCCGGACCAGACTGAGTATATGTCAGACCAGACTGAACATTTCTGGGACCAGACTGAACATATGCCGGACCGGACTGAGCATATGTCAGACCAGACTGAGCATATGTCGGACCAGACTGAACATATGTCGGACCAGACTGAGCATATGCCGGGCCAGACTGAGCATATATCGGACCAGATTGAGCATATGTCGGACCAGACTGAACATATGCTGGACCAGACTGAGCATATTCCGGACCAGACTGAACATATGTCGGACCAGACTGAGCATACGCCGGACTAGACTGAGCATATGCCGGACCAGACTGAGCATCTGTCGGACCAGATTGAGCATATGCCGGACCAGACTGAGCATATGCCGGACCGGACTGAATATGTGCCGGACCAGACTGAGCATATGTCGGACCAGACTGAGCATATGTCAGAGCAGACTGAGCATATGCCGGACCGGACTGAACATATGTCGGACCGGACTGAACATATGTCGGAACAGACTGAGCATATGTCGGACCAGACTGAACATATGCCGGACCAGACTGAACATATGTCTGACCAGACTGAGCATATGCCGGACCAGACTCAGCATATGTCGTACCAGACTGAAAATATGTAGGACCAGACTGAGCATATGTCGAACCGGACTGAGCATATGCCGGACCAGACTTAGCATATGTCGGACTAGACTGAGCATATGCCGGACAGACTGAGCATATGTCGGACCAGACTGAGCATATGCCGGACCAGACTGAGCATATGTCAGACTAGACTGAGCATATGCCGGACCAGACTGAACATTTCTCGGACCAGATTGAGCATGTGCCGGACCAGACTGAGCATATGTCAGACCAGACTGAAGATTTTTGGGGGACCAGACAGAACATATGCCGGACCGGACTCAGCATATGTCAGACCAGACTGAGCATATGTCGGACCAGACTGAACATATGCCGGACCAGACAGAGCATGTGTTGGACCAGACTGAACAAATGCCGGACCAGACTGAGCATATGTCGGACCAGACTGAGCATATGTCGGACCAGACTGAACATATGCCGGACCAGACTGAGTATATGCCGGACCAGACAGAGCATCTGTCGGACCAGACTGAGCATATGTTGGACCAGATTGAGCATATTCCGGAGCAGACTGAGCATATGTCGGACCAGACTGAGCATATGTCAGACCAGACTGAGCATATGCCGGACCGGACTGAACATATGTTGGACCGGACTGAGCATACGTCGGACCAGACTGAACGTATGCCGGACCAGACTGAGCATATGTTGGACCAGACTGAGCAAATGCCGGACCAGACTGAGAATATGTCGGACCAGACTGAGCATATGCCGGACCAGATTGAGCATATGTCGGACCAGACTGAGCATATATCGGACCAGACTGAGCATATGCCGGACCAGACTGAGCATATCCCAGACCAGACTGAGCATATGTCGGACCAGACTGAGCATATGTCAGACCAGACTCAGCATATGTCGGACCAGACTGAGCATATGCCGGACCAGACTGAGCATATGCCGGCCCAGACTGAACATATGTCGGACCAGACTGAGCATATGACGGACCAGACTCAGCATATGTCGTACCAGACTGAGCATATGTAGGACCAGACTGAGCATATGTCGGACCAGACTGAGCATATGCCGGACCAGACTCAGCATATGTCGTACAAGACTGAGCATATGTAGGACCAGACTGAGCATATGTCAGACCAGACTGAACATTTCTGGGACCAAACTGAACATATGCCGGACCGGACTGAGCATATGTCAGACCAGACTGAGCATATGTCGGACCAGACTGAGCATATGTCGGACCAGACTGAACATATGCCGGACCAGACTGAGCATATGCCGGACCAGACTGAGCATCTGTCGGACCAGACTGAGCATATGCCGGACGAGACTGAGCACATGTCGGACTAGACTGAGCATATGGCGGAACAGACTGAGCGTATGTCGGACCAGGCCCAGCATATGCCGACCAGACTGAACATATGCCGGACCAGACTGAACATTTATCTGACCAGACTGAGCATATGCCGGACCAGACTGAGCATATGTCAGACCAGACTGAACATTTCTGGGACCAGACTGAACATATGCCGGACCGGACTGAGCATATATCAGACCAGACTGAGCATATGTCAGACCAGACTGGACATATGCCGGACCAGACTGAGCATATGTTGGACCAGACTGAACATATGTCGGACCAGACTGAGCATATGTCGGACCAGACTGAACATATGCCGGACCAGACTGAGCATATTTCGGACCAGACTGAACATATGTCGGACCAGACTGAGCATATGCCGGGCCAGAATGAGCATATGTCGGACCAGATTGAGCATATGTCGGACCAGACTGAACATATGCCGGACCAGACTGAGCATATTCCGGACCAGTCTGAACATATGTCGGACCAGACTGAGCATATGCCGGACCAGACTGAGCATATGCCGGACCAGACTGAGCATATGCCGGACCAGACTGAGCATATGCCGGACCAGACTGAGCATCTGTCGGACCAGTCTGAGCATATGCCGGACCAGACTGAGCATATGCCGGACCAGACTGAGCATATTCCATATACCAGACTGAGCATATTCCTGACCAGACTGTACATATGTCGGACCAGACTGGGCATATGCCGGACCAGACTGAGCATATGCCGGACCAGACTGAGTATATGCCGGACCAGACTGAGCATCTGTCGGACCAGTCTGAGCATATGCCGGACCAGACTGAGCATATGCCGGACCGGACTGAATATGTGCCGGACCAGACTGAGCATATGTCGGACCAGACTGAGCATATGTCAGACCGGACTGAGCATATGCCGGACCGGACTGAACATATGTCGGACCGGACTGAACATATGTCGGAACAGACTGAGCATATGTCGGACCAGACTGAACATATGCCGGACCAGACTGAACATATGTCTGACCAGACTGAGCATATGCCGGACCAGACTGAGCATATGCCGGACCAGACTGAGCATATGTCGGACCAGACTGAGCATATGCCGGACCAGACTGAGCATATGTCGGACCAGACTGAGCATATATCGGACCAGACTGAACATATGCCGGACCAGACTGAGCATATGTCGGAGCAGATTGAGCATATATCGGACCAGACTGAGCATATGTCAGACCAGACTGAGCATATACCAGACAGGACTGAACATATGTCGGACCAGACTCAGTATATGTCGGACATACGCCGGACCAGACTCGTGGCAGTATGCATGCTGGAATAGTGGCTGCTGAGTGTCGAGCAGTGTAGGCCCGGACTAGACTGCGCATATGTCGGACCAGACTGAGCATATGCCAGACCAGACTAAGCATATGTCGTACCAGACTGAGCATATGTCGGACCAGACCGAGCATATGTCGGACCAGACTGAGCATATGTCGAACCAGACTGAGCATATGCCGGACAAGACTGACCATATGTCGGACTAGACTGAGCATATACCGGATCAGACTGAGCATATGTCGGACCAGACTGAGCATATGCCGGACCAGACTGAACATTTCTCGGACCAGACTGAGCATATGTCGGACCAGACTGAACATATGTCGGACCAGACTGAGCATATGTCAGACCAGACTGAACATATGCCGGACCAGACTGAGCATATGTCGGACCAGACAGAAACATATGCCGGACCAGAATGAACTATTTTTCATTTCCGACCAGACTGAGCATATTGCTGACCAGACGCATATGTCAGACCAGAATGAACATCGAACAGACAACGTCGAACAGACAATATGCGACCAAGACTGAATCATATGTCAGACATATGAGAACATATGTCGGCAACAGACTGAACATATGTCGGACCAGATTGAGCATATGTCAGACCAAGACTGAACATATGCCTGACCAGACTGAGCATATTAGCCGACCAGACTGAACATATTTCGGACCAGACTGAGCATTTGCCGGTCCAGACTGAGCATCTGTCGGACCACACATGAGCATATGTCGGACCAGACTGAACATATGCCGACCAGACTGAGCATATTCCCGGACAAGACTGAACATATGTCGGACCGACTGAGCATATGCGGGAACCAGACTGAGCATATGACCGACCTGAACATAGCCATCAGTCGGACCTAGACATATGCCATATGCGACCATATGCATCGGAGCCAGACTGAGCATATGTCGAACCAGACTGAGCATATGCCGGACCGACTGACATATGTCGGACAGACTGAGCATATGTCAGGACATACTGAGCATATGTCGGACCAGACTGAACATATGCCGGACCAGACTGAACATAGTCCGGACCATGACTGAGAGCATATGCCGGACCAGAGAAACTCTGACATATGTCGACCAGACTGAACATATGTCAGACCAAGACTGAGCATATGTCGACCAGACCTGAGCATATGTCGGACCAGACTGACATATGCCGGACTAGACTGAGCATATGACAGAACTGAACAACCTGAGCATATGTCGGACCAGACTGAGCATATGCCGGACCAGACTGACATATGCCGGACCAGATGAGCATATGTCAGACAAGACTGAGCATATGTCGGACCAGAGACTGAACATTTCATATGTCAGACCAGAGCTGTAACCGGACCGACTGAAAACATATGTCGGACCAGACGAACAGACTGATATTTGGACCAGATAAACATATGCCAGAAACCAGAGCATGACCATGACAGACAGACTGAGCATATGCCGGACCAGACTGAGCATCTGTCGGACCAGACTGAGCATATGTCGGACCAGACTGAGCATATGTCGGACCAGACTGAGCATATGTTGACCAGACTGAAGCATGTCGGACCATACTGAACATATGCCGGACCCGACTAGCATATGTCGACCACAGACTGAACATATGCCGGACCAGACTGAGCATATGCCGGACCAGACTGAGCATCTGTCGGACCAGACTGAGCATATGTCGGACCAGACTGAGCATATGTCAGACCAGACTGAGCGATATGTCAGTCAGACTGAGCATAGCCGACCGGACTGAACATATGTCGGACCGGACTGAAAATATATCGGAACAGACTGAGCATATGTCGGACCAGACTAAACATATGCCAGAACCAGACTGAGCATATGTTGGACCAGACTGAGCATATGCCGGACCAGACTGAGCATATGCCTGACCTGACTGAGCATATATCAGACCAGACTGAGCATCTGTCGGACCAGACTGAGCATATGCCGGACCAGACTGAGCATATGTCGGACCAGACTGAGCATATGTCGGACCAGACTGAACATATGTCGGACCAGACTCAGCATATTCTGGAACCAGACTGAACATATGTCGGACCAGACTGAGCATATTCCTGACCAGACTGAGCATATGCCGGACCAGACTGAGCATATTCCGGACCAGACTGAGCATATATCGGACCAGATTGAGCATATTCCGGAGCAGACTGAGCATATGTCGGACCAGACTGAGCATATGTCAGACCAGACTGAGCATATGCCGGACCGGACTGAACATATGTTGGACCGGACTGAGCATACGTCAGACCAGACTGAACATATGCCGGACCAGACTGAGCATATGTTGGACCAGACTGAGCAAATGCCGGACCAGACTGAGTATATGTCGGACCAGACTGAGCATATGCCGGACCAGATTGAGCATATGTCGGACCAGACTGAGCATATATCGGACCAGACTGAGCATATGCCGGACCAGACTGAGCATATCCCAGACCAGATTGAGCATATGTCGGACCAGACTGAGCATATGTCAGACCAGACTCAGCATATGTCGGACCAGACTGAGCATATGCCGGACCAGACTGAGCATATGCCGGCCCAGACTTAACATATGTCGGACCAGACTGAGCATATGCCGGACCAGACTCAGCATATGTCGTACCAGACTGAGCATATGTAGGACCAGACTGAGCATATGTCGAACCAGACTGAGCATATGCCGGACGAGACTGAGCACATGTCGGACTAGACTGAGCATATGGCGGAACAGACTGAGCGTATGTCGGACCAGGCCTAGCATATGCCGGACCAGACTGAACATATGCCGGACCAGACTGAGCATATGTCAGACCAGACTGAGCATATGCCGGACCAGACTGAACATTTATCTGACCAGACTGAGCATATGCCGGACCAGACTGAGCGTATGTCAGACCAGACTGAACATTTCTGGGACCAGACTGAACATATGCCGGACCGGACTGATCATATATCAGACCAGACTGAGCATATGTCGGACCAGACTGGACATATGCCGGACCAGACTGAGCATATGTTGGACCAGACTGAACATATGTCGGACCAGACTGAGCATATGTCGGGTCAGACTGAACATATGCCGGACCAGACTGAGCATATTTCGGACCAGACTGAACATATGTCGGACCAGACTGAGCATATGCCGGGCCAGACTGAGCATATGTCGGACCAGATTGAGCATATGTCGGACCAGACTGAACATATGCCGGACCAGACTGAGCATCTGTCGGACCAGTCTGAGCATATGCCGGACCAGACTGAGCATATTTCGGACCAGACTGAACATATGTCGGACCAGACTGAGCATATGCCGGGCCAGACTGAGCATATGTCGGACCAGATTGAGCATATTCCGGACCAGACTGAACATATGTCGGACCAGACTGAGCATATGCCGGACCAGACTGAGCATATGCCGGACCAGACTGAGCATATGCCGGACCAGACAGAGCATCTGTCTGACCAGTCTGAGCATATGCCGGACCAGACTGAGCATATGCCGGACCAGACTGAGCATATTCCATATACCAGACTGAGCATATTCCGGACCAGACTGAACATATGTCGGACCAGACTGAGCATATGCCGGACCAGACTGAGCATATGCCCCACTGAGCATATGCCGGACCAGACTGAGCATCTGTCGGACCAGTCTGAGCATATGCCGGACCAGACTGAGCATATGCCGGACCGGACTGAATATGTGCCGGACCAGACTGAGCATATGTCGGACCAGACTGAGCATATGTCAGATCAGACTGAGCATATGCCGGACCGGACTGAACATATGTCGGACCGGACTGAACATATGTCGGAACAGACTGAGCATATGTCGGACCAGACTGAACTTATGCCGGACCAGACTGAACATATGTCTGACCAGACTGAGCATATGCCGGACCAGACTGAGCATATGTCGGACCAGACTGAGCATATGCCGGACCAGACTGAGCATATGTCGGACCAGACTGAGCATATATCGGACCAGACTGAGCATCTGTCGGACCAGATTCAGCATATGCCGGACCGGACTCAGCATATTCCGGACCAGACTGAGCATATGTGCAGGCTGGTCCGGGGCTACGCTGCTCGCAATTGTCGTAATTTATAATTTCCAAGTCGGATGCCCAAATATGGGACTATGTGATACATGGAATTTTTGGTGACGAATTAAAAAAATAATTTAAGCCGCTCTTGCCAACTCTTCAAGAGTCCTACGAAGGACGGAACGATCCTCAACAACAATAATGTATGGTGGCAGATTTTAAACGCGGTGGCTTGTTCCGAAATAGTGTCGGTAATTAGCAAACTATCGTTTGGGAAACCTAAATACGTTTCATATGAAAATGTGATAATTCATTATCAAACTATGGTAAATACATCGTGCGTATTGTGAACAGCTAGTTCGGTGTTTTCTCACACACACTGGTGGATCCATTCAAAATAATTATTACATCCGGATCTTGAAAAACCAACCGTGTCATAAAATCAACAGTGCAGTAACGAGGAAAACACAATTCCCTTGCAAGTTCTACATGATACATATACCATAGGGAAGATTGTGTAACCACATGTAGTTATTTTTGCATCTATCTTAGAAATACGTCCCATATTGATAGAATCCCATGCCAAATATATTTTCTTGGCTGGACACACACCTGGCGCAATGTCCGACCTGAACTTTTGTAGAGAGACGGTGGTATATCGTTTGTCTGTTAATTATCCGACAATTATAACAGAATTGTTGAAATGGATACAATACGTTCAGTTGTTTCCTACGGAGCCCCGCAGGGGACATGGATTCTTTTATTAATTCGTTCCCACGAAATAACAATTCGTTCCCTCAATTTAACATTCGTTCCAACGAATTAACAATTCGTTCCCACGATATAACAATTCGTTCCCTCAATTTAACAATTCGTTCATTCGAATGAAAAATTCGTTCCCTCAATTTAACAATTCGTTCCTTCGAATTAACAATTAGTTCCCACGATATCACAATTCGTTCACTCGAATTAATAATTCGTTCCCACGAAATGACAATTCGTTGCCTCAATTTAACAATTCGTTCCTTCGAATTAACAATTCGTTCCCACGAAATGACAATTCGTTCCCTCAATTTACCAATTCGTTCCTTCGAATTAACAATTCGTTACCACGATATAACCATTCGTTCCCTCGAATTAACAATTCGTTCCCATGATATGACAATTCGTTCCCTCTAATTAACAATTCGTTCCCACGAATGACAATTCTTTCCCTCAATTTAACAATTCGTTCCCTCAATTTAACAATTCGTTCCCTCAATTTAACAATTCGTTCCCACGATATAACAATTCGTTCCCACGATATACCAATTCGTTCCCCTGTGGGTTTTTTAAGGCTTGAATTAGTTATTTCGTGGGAACGAATTGTTAAATTGAGGGAACGAATTGTTAATTCGTGGGAAGGAATTGTTAAATTGAGGGAACGAATTGTTACTCTGTGGGAACGAATTGTTATTTCGTGGGAACGAATTATTAATAAAACAAAGAATTCTACGTCCCATGTGGGACTCCGTAGTTTCCATATAATCACAGGCGATAATCTGGATTGTCGCGGTACACGTAGACCAGACGTCAATAAGTCACGGGGCGAGTCGTGTTTGTGTGTAAAAATAATATGCACATAAAGGATTGCCAGTGGTTCTGTACTCATTTATTAATTCCGCATTAGATTTAATTGTTATTTAGACGGGATTATTAAAGGATAAGAATGGGATAATAGTGTATGCTATTGCGAACATTGCATGTAGTGTGTGTGTAACATTGCTGGCATTGAACACGAATGGTTGGATTATAATTCGCAACTAAACTGTTGGAATATGTGCACTTTTTAACTTCTGGAAATATTGTATCTGCTTCGTTGTGTCACGTTTTTCTTATTTTCTGCCAACACATATGTCTTACTACGGAGCCTCGCAGGGGACGTATAATTCTTTTTTTTATTAATTCGTTCACACGAAATAACAATTCGTTCCCTCAATTTAAAAATTCGTTCTCACGAATTAGCAATTCGTTCCCACGAATTAACAATTTGTTCCCTCAATTTAAAAATTCGTTCCCACGAAATAACAATTCTTTCCCACGGGAAAGAATTGTTAATTCGTGGGAACGAATTGTTATATCGTGGGAACGAATTGTTAATTCGAGAGAACGAATTGTTAAATTGAAGGAAAGAATTGTCATTCGTGGGAACGAATTGTTAATTCGAGGGAACGAATTATTAAATTGAGGGAACGAATTGTTATTTCGTGGGAACGAATTAATAAAAACAAATTCATGTCCCCTGTGGGGCTCCGTATTACGCTCCCTGTATGTTGTAAAACTGGTTTCTGAGTATATCAAAACTATGATTATACAACCCAAATATCAAATAGTATTACAGCTGTATTATTGTATAGCGGTGAATGGCAAGGTGCAATGCAATATACTTTTGTTTTAGTTATGTTTGTTTGTGTTAAACATCGAATGATAGTTAATCAAATGACGTGAATAACACGAGATTTTATTTACAATTATTCGATGTTTCAATGTTTTTTTAATTGATTTCGAAAATAATGTTCTGGCAGCAGAAACAGCAGTCCATGGCGGTATGCATTAAAACTATTTAGAAGCGACGATGGAAGCAGCAGACGACACACTGTCATGGAAGGACCGGTGTAACCGCTACTTCACGTCCATCACCGACGCCGACGACAGAGCAGACGACCGCAGCGTCAACGAGGACAAAGACGGGTGGACGGAGAACTGTGACCATGACAACGTCAAACACCGGAACGCTGACACGTGCAACGATCTGTCTCACAGGCACTTTCAGGTATGAACAAGAAAAGTCTCTTTAAATCATACCCAATTTTATTTTAAAAGGACAAACGCCATGTTTTCAACCCACGGAAATGGATCTTTTACCTTGGGCCCGGCTCGCTAATTCAGTAATTGTAACGCTCGCGAAGGCCGGGACAAGCAGGGTCGCGGCCTTCTCACGCGTTACAATTACTGAATTAGCCAGCCGGAGCCCGAGGTACACTAGTACCACTTCCGTTGGTTGAAAACATGGCGAGTGTCCTACCTTCTATATATTCGATATCAGAGTACAATTGGGTATGATTTAAAGAGACTTTTCTTGTTCATACCACAAAGTGCAACGATCTGTCCGCGATCCGGAGACGGTTTCATGGCAACGCGCTAACTCGGTATGTTCGGAGGACGCTCGCCGTCCTTGACATTCACGGAGCGAAGTTCGCCAGCAAGGCGGGAAATGTAGCAGAACTTGTCGTCTGGCTGTTAATAATCATCGGCGCAATCACTGGCCTCGTTATTCTGATGTATATGCATATTTCAATACACGTTG
The DNA here is from genome assembly GCA_029237695.1 of Conchocele bisecta. NCBI lineage: Eukaryota > Metazoa > Mollusca > Bivalvia > Lucinida > Thyasiridae > Conchocele > Conchocele bisecta. Next base: position 85,220,581 of record CM055276.1, on the reverse strand, counting down.
ATGACGTTCGATATGACGTAACGGGAATTACGACTTTGCCACAGATATACGATCAGCCTTCAGTAACACTGTGTAATTTAAACATGCTGAAAAAATCAACAGTGAGTGGCACACGTTTTCAAATAATCGTTGACATTGACAATAACCACAACAACAACAACAATACACGCACAGGCTCCACTGAATATTCATCGCTCGGGGATATGATAAGCGCCAATGGACGATTGGCTAATTTTATACGTGAATCTGGAGCGTCCCTGTCCGGTGTAATATCAGCCCTGAATAATGACGTAGAACTACAGATCGCCAACTCTGCTGAATCGCCCGCCACTCGGGTGAAGGCGATGGAGACACCCGACATGCTCAAGGTATACGTGCAGCCCAGGAAAGCGGAACTAGAATTGCACGGGCACGGCAAGGAAGATATGGTCGTCCAGTGCTGGGTTGGTGGCAGGAAATGTCGCAGTAGGTAGGTGTCATGTTTCCTTATTTTGGTATATTTATATATGGTCTCAACTGATTGACCTTAATACGTTCCCATCCATATGTACCGCGTCACGACAAGGTGTACCATTAGTGAGTACGGTACAACCTCTCTACAACAGCCACCCATGGGAAGACGCAAAACTGGCTGTTGTAGAGAGGTGGCTGTTATATGGAGGTTAATGCTAAATTAAATTGTGTTGTTTGCTGTTTATTTACTTTCTTCGATAATTCTCATCAAACACATGCAATGACAGCATTTTAGAATCATTTCCAATGGAAATGAATCATTTCCAATGGAAATTATTTTAAAGTGCTGTCAAAACATGTTTTTATTGAGAAGAGGAAATCTTCCATTTGGGATATAAACTAGCGGCTGTTATCGAGAGAGTGTGTTGTTGTAGAGAGGTGGTTGTTCGGGGAGGTTCGACTGTAGATGAAATCATCCATTTGGGATATAAACTAGCGGCTGTTATAGAGAGTGTGTTGTTGTAGAGAGGTGGTTGTTCGGGGAGGTTCGACTGTGTCATACTATCGAACTAGTGTTTGTAACTACAAAAGCATAATACTGCGAATAACAGTGTATTTGTGATTGCCCATCAACAAAACCGACTATGAACATACAATACAAATTCCAATCAGCTGTATTAGCCCTAAGGTACGGAGCCCCGCAGGGGACACTGATTTTTTTGTTAATAATTAGTTTCCACGAAATAACAATTCGTTCATTCAAATTAACAATTAGTTCCCTCGAATTAACAATTCGTTCTCAAGAAATGGCAATTCGTTCCCTCAATTTAGCAATTCGTTTCCTCGAATTAACAATTCATTCCCACGATATAGCAATTCGTTTTTATTTTTATTTCGTGGGAACGAATTGTTATATTGAGGGAACGAATTGTTAATTCATGCGAACGAATTGTTAATTCGTGGGAACGAATTGTTAAATTGAGGGAACGAATTGTATTTCGTGGGAGCGAATTGTTATTTCGTGAGATCGAATTAATTAAAAAAAAGAATTCTACGCCCCCTGCGGGGCTCCGTACTAAGGCGACGCTGCCCGTAATATGTAACGGGGAAAACACAACGGCTAAGTGTGCTTTTGATTATCTAGTGATAAAAGCTTTTATCAATATGAAATTTGACACAGGTATAATTGTGTTTAGCGGACTGTTCAGTCCACCCCAGTAGATCCATACATAGTTGTGAACGGTAACTCTTGCAACAGCCGGCTACGGACGGTACGGGAGTAGATTGCAAGAGTTACCCTTCGCAACTAAACCATACAATATCGTTGTTGCTATTGCTGCATTGAACGTACAGCATCGTGATTTTTACAGGGGTTTCCTTTGACAGTTAGACAGACACGTGTAAATTGTTAATTGTAAAGTCCATAACTTATATATAACGCTTATGTGGTTGTCACTGGAGAAATGGGGCCTATGTGTTTTGCGACTAGTGTAGATCCAGATCAGCCTGTGCATCCTGATCATGATCTGCACTGTTCGTCATTCAATCAATGAAACATCTGTCATGCTTCTAACAAGCAATATAGATCGTTATCATAATACATGTGCTGTTTGATCCGTAGCTACACTGGTCACGAACCCTATAAGCCCAATTTATCCAGTTACAGCCTGGCTGAGGAAAAGGTACATTAGAAGGTTTTCAACATCAGTAACGCATGTCGACCACCTTGTGTATTCACATCATTGGATTAGAATAGTATCAATTGCCGAGGACTATAAATCTACTTACGTGGCTAAATGCCGAACAGTATAGACTCTGAGTGATCCGACTGCGCGGATGTACAAGTCGGTCTCTGGCTACGCTGGTCACAAACGTTCTCGGGTATATTTTATTATAAGACGACTCGTGTGAACTCTGTGAGATCAATAAGTAGATCGCGTGCGTTGATAACAATTGTTGTAATTGAAAAGTACATACATAATAAGACAATGCTATTTAGCATAAAGGACATCAAAGAACAAAAACTGAGTTCATTGAATAACGTAATTTATGACTATATATATAACACTCATGCAGCCAAATACGGATCAGAGGGTTTCACTACAATCAATACTATTGTTACTCTAACTGTATAATAAAGATTATTACGGATAATTATATTTTTCATTAATTCGCTCCCACGAAATAACAATTCGTTCCCACGAAATAACAATGTGTTCCCTCCATTTAACAATTCTTTCCCACGAATTAACAATTCGTTTCCTCCGAATAACAATTCGTTCCCTCAATTTAACAATTCTTTCCCACGAAATAACAATTCGTTCCCACGGGAACGAACTGTTATATCGTGGGAAATTATTGTTAATTCGAGGGAACGAATTGTTAAATTGAGGGAACGAATTGTCATTTCGTGGGAACGAATTGTTAATTCAAGGGAACGAATTGTTATATCATGGGAACGAATTGTTAATTCGAGGGAACGAATTGTCAAATTTAGGGAACGAATTGTTATTTCGTGGGAACGAATTAATAAAAAAATCCATGTCGCCTGCGAGGTTCCGTAAATAGCAGTTCTGCACGACCCATCATGATAGTTAACCCTTAGACCGCTACACACAACAATTGTCGTCTGCTGTTGCTTTTATATCTTGCCTTATTTCTCAATAAAACAAGTTTTGACAGTACTTCAGAGTCAAAGCATATTGTAAATTATTCTAAAGTGCTGTCAAAGCATGTTTTTGATGATAAAAATGGAAAATAGAAAATAAACAGCTGACGACAAAAAATAAGATAGCGGTGTAAGGGTTAATTAACACACGTAAATGAACAAACGAAAAGTACTTGGTCACAATAATTATGGTTCTTCACGTGTTAATGCATATCTTGTGATGATGGTATATTTGTCGAGTTTGCATTTAAGTATGCAGGTATGCGCATTATTTAATGTATCTGAATGAAGTGATTGGACCAGCGATTTACCATTGCAGTGAGCTGACAGACTACCAAGACACACTGTGGGGGAAGTGTGTTCGTGCTGGAGTGACAGACGCTCTACAAGGTAAGATGGCATTATATGTGAATATAATAAGCAACCAATGTCGCACAGCAACCACGCTCTCGCTGTACGGACTAATTAGTCCTCACTCGTTGTAAAACTGATACTTCAGTCTGTTGTATGAATAGGTTGTACGTCTTGTCCATGTGTCAATTTGTCACAGTTGCGGTTACAGCATGGAGTGTGAGTTTAGTTCATTACCATGCGTTCATACAAAAAGTAATTTGGTTCTCAGATATCGCGGCGTCCAAATAATCCCTGCGCGTCAAGCATTTTATAGTCATGGAGAAATAAACACGCACTGCAACTTCGTCACATGATCAATAAACACGCACTGCAACTTCGTCACATGATCAATAAACACGCACTGCAACTTCGTCACATGATCAATAAACACGCACTGCAACTATCGTCACATGATCAATAAACACGCACTGCAACTTCGTCACATGATCAATAAACACGCACTGCAACTTCGTCACATGATCAATAAACACGCACTGCAACTTCGTCACATGATCAATAAACACGCACTGCAACTTCGTCACATGATCAATAAAAAACACTACCATGCAAACATATGTTAAATTCAATCATGTTTGAAGAACATCTGGTGAGTGTTCACGTGTAACGAGGTCACGGTCACTATATATAACATACATACATATGTATCTGGTGAGTGTTCACGTGTAACGAGGTCACGGTCACTATAAAGAACATACATGTATATGTATCTGGTGAGTGTTCACGTGTAACGAGGTCACGGTAACTACATAGAACATACATGTATATGTATCTGGTGAGTGTTCACGTGTATTGTAACGAGGTCACGGTCACTATATAGAACATACATGTATATGTATCTGGTGAGTGTTCACGTGTAACGAGGTCACGGTCACTATATAGAACATACATGTATATGTATCTGGTGAGTGTTCACGTGTAACGAGGTCACGGTCACTATATAGCACATACATGTATATGTATGGTGAGGGTCAAGGGTGTAGCTGAGGTCACGTGTAACGAGGTCCACGGTCCCACTATATAGCATACATGTAATATGTATTCTGGTGAGTGTTCACGTGTAACGAGGTCACGGGTCACTATATAGCACATAATGTATATGTATCTGGTGAGTGTTCACGTGTAACGAGGTAGTCAATAATAGGACTACATGTATATGTCACTAATAACATACATGTATATGTATCTGGTGAGTGTTCACGGTGTACTATGATCTGGTATATGTATCTGGTGAGTGTTCACGTGTAACGAGGTCACGGTCACTATATAGCACATACATGTATATGTATCTGGTGAGTGTTCACGTGTAACGAGGTCACGGTCACTATATAGCACATACATGTATATGTATCTGGTGAGTGTTCACGTGTAACGAGGTCACGGTCACTATATAGAACATACATGTATATGTATCTGGCAACTTGAAGAAAAATCAGTGATGAACATAAAATAAATTTTAAAAATCCGCCCTCCCGCGTCACATTTCACAAACCAGGGGCCCGTTTCACTAAACTTCGTACGACTAAAATGTTCGTAAGTGCGAATTTAGGATCGTCTGGAAATTTCAATTGATGGATTTACATTTATTGAGCATAGGCTGCATATAAAATCCAATATCTTTTGAAAAGAAAACATTGTTAATGTGAAATAATTCTGCACTTACAAACATTTTAGTCGTACGAAGTTTAGTGAAACGGGGCCCTGTGTCTGAGAACCAAACTACGTGTATATGACCTAACATGGCACTGTACGAGTAAACTGAAATGTATCATATGCATGAATACACATGTATAAGTGTCAAGCATCATTTTACATCTACATCACTTATTGGAGTTACTCATTCAAGGTGTATGATCACGTGGTTACAACAACAACAACAAGTACTGGAACTTCCAGAAGCCCTACGATTCAAAGTACGTATTCCTTTATTTCGTCCTTATTATGTAACGGATTTTGATGAAACATGGCACGTCTTGTTAAGCTGCATTTGGTGGTCTCGGTACTTTGGACCAAACTTATGTCGTTTTTGCGAAGAATCGATTTCCGTGTCTACTGACACGGAAATCGATTCCTCGCAAAAACAACATAAGTATATGCCGAACTCCCGGGACCGCCAAATGCAGCTCATGCAGACGCGTTTGCTGCGCCATATTTCATAAAAATCCGTTACCTATTAAGGAAAATATCAAATAATACTTACTTTGGAGTGGGCGCGCTTTTAACACTTTCAGCCACTGTTGTTGTTGTTGTAACCACATGATCATGCACCTTGTATATGTGAACGCATGCAAAATGTTTATATCATTTTAGACTATCACAAGGTCATTGAAACACAAGACAGTCTTAGCATCAAAAGCGTGGTCAAGTGTATTAAACGTTGTAATCACGTGATCATGCACCTTGTTATTGGAAATGTCTAAATGTGTCCAGGTGCATGCTATGGTTGCTCAGCATACATTGGAGAACGTAAAGTCTACTCAATATTTTGAAAAGGTTATTTCACAAATACGAATTTCGTCATACATTGACCAAGTGACATACCAGTACATAACGTTCATATTTGTAGAGACGCTACGATTGCTGTTGGACGTGGAGTCGTCAGAGTATATAAGCGCCCTAACACCGACGGTCGGGATATCCGTATCTGTACGAGGTCCAGACGCCGGCATTGGCGGCGTGGTCGCCGCCGTGGCTGTACCCGGGTCAAAGGTCAATGTGGAGACGCAGGAGGTAAGCATCTGCAGAAACTGCAAATTATACTACTGTGGCTGAATCTTGCTTTGGTTGACGAACAAATGTTGTCCCTGATCAGACGGTCAATATGCAATTATAATTACTGAGTCTCATGTGAAGATTGTGTGGCTTTTCACGTTATCGATTGCAATTGACCTATATCAACTACACGCAGTATTTTATTTGATCAAATTCTAATGAGTGTGTGTTTTATTCTACTATATGTATGTATGTCTACCTGCAGGTTCGAGTGACGGAGCGAGCAGGTGGTGACTGTCGGACGGACAGTGGTTACAGCAGGCAGGTAGGCCACACACAAGTAGTCTGGCATACCACTGTAACAGGCGCCCGTTTCACTAAACTTCGTACAGCTGAAATATTCGTAAGTGAAATTTAGGATCGTCTTGAAATTTCAATTGATGGATTTACATTTATTGAGCATAGGCTTCAAACGCAGCCAATGCTCAATATATGTAAATCCAATAAGTGTTTACAAGAAAACATCGCTAATGTGAAATTTACAGATCATTATAATTTTACACTTACGAACATTTTAGTCGTACGAAGTTTAGCGAAACGGCCCCCAGTTCACTATCTACATAAACCTAAACCATCAATGTGTCCTAGAACATACGCACAGGTACTTACAGAAATTAACCCTTTCAACCCTAAGGTACTGGAATGGACTGTGATATGTTAATTTTGCAACCAATCCAATCATCGCAAAATGATTTTCAGACTATTCCATTTATAAAAAGGGGGTCTTTTTTTTGTTCACAAAAATAATTAAATTACTTTAAAACAGTGCAGATCCAGATGAGACGGCTCGTTACGAGCCGGCTCATCTGGATCTGCACTGTTTGCATAAACCGATATAGCGGCCTTTCGGGTTCAAAGGGTTAATGTTAATCGTTCATCCTTCGGTAGATGTGTGGTCAGCTCCCAACCCGTCCATGAATTTGCAAATCTACCATTTAATACAATTCTGCAAAATCCAGAAACCCACTTTGCCGGCGGTACGGCACAATGCCTTTATCAACCATAGAAACTAATTCCTTGATAAAGGTATTGTGCCGAACCGTCGAAAACGTTGGTTCCTGGTTTTTGCAGAATTGTTCAACATATCGTATTATTGCGGAAAGCTTACCACCATTTAAAGGTACATGCCCACTCAGTAGACACAAACTGTTCTTTATAGGAATTAATAGTGATGTTCGACTGATTGATAGTCAATGCTGTTTCAGATTTGTTAAAATAGTAGCCCCGGAGTCAAAAAATGGGCGGGGCCGGTGGGGTCTAATTTCACATTTGACCGAATATGGTCATGTCATATATCATATCGAAGGTATTGTGGAGACGATCACTCTGTATCATTTCTCGTTAATCGGAGGATTATGTCATCCAATATGGCCGCAGAAAGGTCAAAATGTCATTCTTTAATTAGAGAGCTCAAACGTCTTCTTCTCGTGAACTGGCGATGCTGACCAAACTTCATGTGATAGTTATTGCCATGCAGTGCAACATTTATATATTTTCAAATTGGAGATCGTCACGTAATCCAAGATGGTCGCCGTATAAAGTTGGACAAAATATTTAAACAATCTCTTCCCATTATCATCTTGGGTTTCGACAAAACTTCATAGGAAAAATAAATGTATAAAGCTCTCTCAGATTTACTTGCATATATATATAATAAACAGATGAGCGATATTGGGCCACAATGGCCCTCTTGTTTATATCGCCATACATTCATGTACCTACACTTCACGATATACGACTACAATGTATACAGATTTCCTCCATACGTTGTACATGTACACATGGCTGGTTACAGGGATGTCTGGCGGAATGTCTCGACGCTACAGTGCGTGACGTGTGTGGATGTAGTCAAATCGGCGTCACTGACGTCAGCCGGTGTGATAACGACGCCCCAGCACAATGTAAGACAAACATTCATATATCTCACCCACCAGGTGCCCGTTTTACTAAGCTTCGTACGATAAAATGTTCGTAAGTGCAACATTATGATAGTCTGTAAATTTCACATTAACAATGTGTTCTTGTAAACAATTATTGGATTTACATTTATTGAGCATATGCTGCATATGCAGCCTATGCTCAATAAATGTAAATCCATTAATTTAAACTTACAGACCATTCTAAATCTGCGCTTACGAACATTTTAGTCGAACGAAGTTTAGTGAAACGGCCCCTAATAGGGCACATTACGGCTAATGAGTGGGAGTGTTCGCATACATAATTACAACGGAACTCTCTAAACCGGACACGCTAGGAACGTTCCAGTGTGTGCAATGTACATTTGATTGGGTTGGTGGATACAACTAATGTTATCATAAATAAAGTGTGTTTTTGTTAATATTTAGGATGGAACACTATGAGTGTAAGAGGCAACCGAATATATCATGGGGCACATTAGGGTTTGGTCAACCGTTGAATGGCTAAAACTCTAATGTTTATCCGATACAATTAATAGTTACAGATCCCATATATATTTAATTTTTAAAAAATTTATTTAATATGCGATTCATTGAGACGAAATGCTGTTCTTGCATTGGTCGAGAAACTAGGGTAAACAATAACTATACGTATTCAGTTGTTTACCCTAGTTTCTCGACCACTGAAAGAACAGCATTTCGTCTCAATTAATCGAATATTGTGACGCTTTCGCCAATATCTATTAAATTAATCATGAAATGTTCAGCCGCTATCTTTAGAACTGAGTTTACGCCTTGTTGTCATCAATTCACGCGACGCAAAGCATATTACCGCCCACACACGCGATCACTTGGTGTTACACTGCCAATCACATGCTAGTATAGCGATTCGAAATCACGTTTAGGGGCAGAGCTTCGCGAGATGGCTGTTAAACAATAAGTACGTTATAGTTCACATATTCAATTTTTAATAAATAATATTTTGGCTACGAAATTAATTTATTAAAAATTCAACATATGAACTATAACTATTACGTATTTGCAGTGTTTCACCCGCAACTACATGTACTCGTGTTCCAGATGTCTGTCAGAAGGCCGTGCAGCACATGGAGAACACCGGGCATATCGCCTGCACATGTCCGCAAACATGCAGGTATAAATTCAACATTTAAAGGTACATGCCCACTCATTAAGCACAAACTATTCTTTATATCAGATACATCATCTGAGACATTTTCTGTCGAAATAAATATTCATTCACCATTACCCCACATAATGTTTGGCATTATCTTACATTTTATATCAGACGTAAATGTCCACACTGATATCAGGGGCGATAACCGTGTTTCCTTAAAATGTTACCGGACATTACTGACGCCACGTGCGTTCATATTGGTCAGTACCGGAACTACGCGTCACCTCGCAAAATAGTTCCTTCTAAATCGCCACTAATTTGTCATTTTATTAACAGTTTGTATATTTGTTTAAGTGCATATAAATTGTGAATGATGTACGTATACAATAAAAAGGTTATTTGATTTGTATGTGGATACATGTATATGCATGAGCGTGCTATATTGAGCGACTTTATATTGACGCCTCGTGAGTTCATGTTGATCAGTGCCAAGACTACATTTCACAGCGCAAAATAGTTCCTTCTAAATCAACACTAACGTGTTTATTTTGTTTATATTGTGTGTAAGTTTTGAAGCGAATATAAATTGCAGTGAGTTACGTAAATAAAAAGGTAATTTTATTTGTATGTGGATATATGCACGAGTTTCGCCGCGCAACGATATTACGCTCCTATAGCACGCTGCGAAACTCGTGCATATATCCACATACAAATCAAATAACCTATAAATATTGCTTTCTACATTGCAAGGTGTTTCACTGTGTATATTTCATGTGGTGTTTCGTGTTTGTACAACACCTGAAGACTACACATTTCTTCCAGATGGAAAAGCATTTGCCACTTGTCTTTCGAGGGTTGTAGTGCCGAGAGATGATCCTGAGGTTTTTGTGATTCCTCGTTGTTTCTGGTGTTGCAATACAGGAGACAACCATCAGGGAATAGTCGTTCTTCAGATGATGCCACTCGTTCCATCGCGCAACGATATTGCACGCTGCAGAACGCTTGCATATATTCACATACAAAGCAAATAACCTGCACATGTACAGTCCACAGGTAAAAGACTCGGACCTATGACCCGATAAATGACTCATTTGTAAACCGTTACCCCACCCACCAATTTCCGTACAATAGACACTATGGCCGTACAAATAATACAGCCAATCAGGTGGCGATGGGTGAAACTCAGTGTGTGGGATTATTTCGGAAAGAGAAATTTCTCTGTAACGTTGGTAGCTAAAACGTGTGTAACTAACAATATACTAAACACAGGTGTTTAAAGTGAATATATTTGGGGGCCTAAGGCATTTATCATTTGCTAGAGGCGTAAATCAGCAAAAACACCGAAACATGTGGTGTTTGAGCGAGCCCGGAACTGAGCCTGTCTCGCGCATTTTCCCAAGCTCTTGCCTACCTTGAAAAATGTATATTGTATAGTGTGCGGAAATGGTTTTCAAATGAGCCATTTATTGGGTCCTAGGTCCGAGTCTTCCACCTGTGGTACAGTCAGCACGGACAATGCACTGTTACTTCTGATTTTCAGAGACCTGGATTACATGACGACTGCATCAACATCTCCGCTTACTGAACCGGCAATCGTAAGTGAAGACGTCGTATAGCATGCTCACTTATTCAATCAATGATTGTTTTGTAAGTACATATATATGCAATAAACTACGTTTAAACTACTTATTCAGTAAAAACAAACGGAAAATATAGGTTCAGACTTGACTGTAATAGTTACTAATAATTGAAACTATAGTTTGAAGTATGCAGTACAGTGGAACCTCTCTAAACCGGATCCCAGGGTGTCCGGTTTAGAGATGTTCCACTGTAATTCCTATGTAAGAGAACTGAAATACACGCCTGTGTGCATTGTAATCGTGAACACTGAGGAACATCAGCGACATTCGACAGTGAATCGGTCATAATTTAATACTTTGATGCCAAAGGTTTTTCGGTTTAGAGGTTCCACTGTACTTACATCTTTGTTTTAGGAACGGATAAGAACATGGATGGCTGCGAAGGGCACGTATAGAAACGTTACTGATTTAAGGTAAACGCATGCAGCACAGTTAGAAACGTGTTAACAACTTCATCCCGACATACCATAAAGCAGACATGTTTACACTGTAGATCCAGATTAGCTAACTCATAGCAAGCCGTCTCACCAGGATGTGTAGCTACAATAATATGTTATCTACGGCTACAAGTTGAACCATTCAAAAAATGTGAGCAACCGAAGTACATACCCAAACCTGTTGCATGTAGGTCAAAAGTTAGTAAACTGTACATTTTATACCTTTAAACAAATAATATTTGATGTAGAACTAGTAAATTGCCAAAAATAATAGAACTGGGAAATCATTTTCCCATGGAAGCCCTGATCTTTTCTCTAGTTGTTGTTCAACATTCAACATAACGAAATGAAGCTTTCAAATTTACAAGATATACATGTAAATGTCAGATAAACCCTTTGACACAGTAAAATAACCAATTTCTGCACGTGTAATTGCTATCAAATGTATTGATACAGCTTGGACAGTTTTATATCGCTAACATCAAATACGCCGGATAACCGATTGAACTTTTTTTTATATTTTCATTAATAGGCAACGGATTTTGATGAACTATAGCGCAGCATACGCGTCGTCATAAGCTGCATTTGGTGGTCCTGTGAGTTCATACTTATGTCGTATTTGCGAAGTATCGATTTCCGTGTCAGTACACACGGAAATCGATTCTTCACAAAAACGACAATGGTGTGTGCCAAAGTACTGAGACTACCAAATGCAGCTTAACAAGACGCGTTTGATGCGCCATATTTCATCAAAATCCGTTACATAATAAGGACCAAATAAAATAAAACGTACTTTGAATCGGGCTTCTGGAAGTTTCAGTACTTCTTGTTGTTGTTGTAACCACGTGAACATACACCTTGAATTAGTGTTTATAATTGCTGTTTGCCTGCAGGACGAATCTTGTAGAGGTGTCCGTCAACATGAAGCCATGGAAACAGATCGTGTATAAGGAAACCACCGAGAAAACGGTATACTGGCTTATTGTTACTTTAACCGAGACAATGCTGAAATATATGTTGCTGTCTGCTGTTTAATTTATGTTCCATTTGTCACAAGAAAGGCATGGTTTGACAACACTTTCAACATTTCTTATAGAGAATTATTCTCTAATGTGCTGCCAAGCATGTGTTTATCGATAAGGAATAAACAGAAGTTGTGTATCCCACAGTCTAAGGGTAAATATTTTCAATATCAATCATAAATATAAGTGACATCGTTTGTGATAAAACGCAATCTACATAATTATATACTTGTACTTGGATTACCAATAACTAGTACATGCAACTGTATAAACGAGTATTTATTTCCTGTTATTCGTGGTGATTGTTGATTATTGTCTTACTAGTCATGGGCACGTATCTAGATTTAAAGAGTTCAACGTCATGCGAGCGTCAACGCTCATTAATTTGTGCAATTATATCACTGTAATGTCGCCGTCATCACTGCCAGACCACTCCGCTTTGACTTGGGTTTTTGAATGTCAGACTGTTCCTGTTAAACCAGATGCTTCGCCAACACCATCCGATACGTTTACCAAATTTGATGTATCTGCAGTTCCCACTTCGTTTCTACTTGACAATCATGTGGATATTCACTCTGTTGTTAGTGAACTCGAAGCGGGGTTACGAACTCAGTCTGCTATTGATAGTGCGTACAATGATTTATGTGATATAATAGTTAACGAGATGTCCGATAAGTTGCCAAGTGTGTCTATCCCATTGCATTGTGGTGTTTCAAACAAAAAGCGGAGAGTTGGTAAGCCTTGGTGGAATGAAAACTTAACTGTGGCATGAAATGATGTTTGTGAAGCTGAACGAAAATGGTTGCACAGTAAAGTTAAATCTGATAAAGCGTCCTTAAATATGTCATATGTCTTGGTTCGAAAACATTTTGACCGGTTCGTTCAAAGAGTCAAAGTGTTACAATGGTTTAGTTGTCAGAACCAGTTAGCAAACGAGGCAACAGGTAGCCAGTCTGAATTTTGGAAGACCATTGGTAAAATTGGCATTGGTCATGGTAAATCTAAAGGTATACCGATGGAGGTGGTACTTGATAACGGAGGCATTAGTACTGATGTTACTGTGGTGTTGGACAAGTGGAAACTTGATTTTAGTCATCTTCTAAACGCGGGACAATTTGCTGATATGTCAATTTATGTGAATGATCTGACCAACGACACATCTGAACCTATGTTCAATGATAATATTACATTGTTAGAAGTAAAACAAGCTGTAGATCATGCAAAGCGAGGTAAAGCGTGTGGTGATGATCAGATCCCTTCTGAAGTCTTATGTAATGACACCAGTATAGTGTTCTTACATATACTATTTAATGTTTGTTTTAGCCAAAGTAAAATGCCCACTGTTTGGGGTCACAGTATCATTAACCCAATTCCCAAATCAAGTACCACAGATCCTAGGGACCCATTATCTTATCGTGGCATATCGTTAACTTGTTGTATGTATAAGTTGTATTGTTTTATTTTAAATGAAAGATTATCGCGATGGGCGGATGACAATGATAAAATATGTGATGAGCAGAATGGTTTCAGAAAACGTCGAAGCACCATTGATCACGTGGCCTCATTAACAAACATTATTGATGTGCGTAAGAAGCGTAAACTGTCAACATTCTGCGCATTCATAGATTTTAAAAAGGCATATGACACTGTAAATAGAAATATGTTGTGGAATAGACTAGCTGAACTAGGTGTCAGTGGCAAACTATTTGGAGCTGTCACATCATTGTACAGTTCTGTATCGTCATGTGTGCGTGTGAATGGTTTTAAAACTGATAGTTTCAATGTTACTACTGGATTGAGACAAAGATGTAGTCTATCACCTTTATTATTCAATCTTTATATTAATGATCTTGCACTGAAAATGGCTGCTCTGGGAAAAGGTGTCCGTGTAGGAGATGAACTTGTTGCCATTTTATTATATGCTGATGATATTGTCTTAATTGCAGATAATGAACGTGACTTATAATGTATGCTGGATTTGTTGTATGACTGGAGCAAAGCCAATTATATGTGTGTTAATAGTAATAAAAGTAACATTGTACATTTTAGACCAAAATCCGCATCGAGAAGCGCACATACTTTTTTATGTGGTGATACAAGTTTAAACACTGTTGATAAATATACATATCTTGGACTTGTATTAGATGAATATCTGGACTATAATGTTACTGCCAAAATGGTTGCACAGAGTGCAGGCAGAGCCCTCGGTCTTATCATTGCAAAGTCTAAGTACATTGGTGGTATGCCGTATGATGTTTTCACTAAATTGTATGATTCAATAGTATGGCCTGTTATAGCTTATGGGGCAGCAGTATGGGGATATAGATCATTCTCATGTATCGATGCTGTACAGTATAGAGCTATGCGTTTTTATATGGGCGTGGGAAAGTATACACCCAGTGCTGCTGTCTCCGGTGATATGGCATGGTTACCAGCTAGCATCCGACAGTGGAAATGTATTGCCAACCTCTGGAGTCGTTGTGTAAATATGAGTGTAGACAGAATTAATAAGAGAATGTTTAATTGGTGTCATAGCGTTAATAGCAGGCAGTGTCAAAATTGATGTTATACTGTTATCAAACATTTTAATAATTTGCAACTTAATCAATACTTAAATGTTGATATATTTATTGCTAAAACGGCACTTTTAGGAGATCTAATTACGACAATGATGCACAAATACGTTGTTGAATGGCATGACCGTATTAACAGTAATAGCAGCATACAGGGTCAAGGGGGTAATAAACTCAGATCTTATTGTAAGTTCAAAAATAACTTCGAAACAGAAGCATATTGCAAGCTCTTGATTCCATTTAAGCACAGATCAGCTTTTGCCAAGTTTCGCTGTGGGGTTGCTCCCATTATACTGGAAACCGGACGATACGAAAATATTGCCCTGGATGAAAGGCTGTGTATATTTTGCAATGCTAATACTGTGGAAACGGAAAAGCATGTGCTTTTAGAATGTGATTTGTACAGTGATCTTAGAACTGTATTGTTCGATAAAGCTTGCAACATTGTTCCGGATTTCTTGAACTTGTGTGATACCGATAAGTTTGTCATCTTATTTTCTAATGGTGATATCATGAAAGAATGTGCCAAAACATGTACAGGGTGTGAAATTACAAATTAACAATTGCATGTTACTTACACCGTGACAATGCTGAGTGGCCTACATATAGTGTTGTGTACATATCTCGCTTTTACAAATCAGATTTTGATGTTAGAGATATATTTTGGTATAAGTTAACTACTGTTTTCCCCGACCGTCGCCCAGTATATGAACCGTTCCATACGTCTCGCTGCGTGTTTCAGATACTCCCACTGCTGGCCCAGATTGGCGGACTGTCCGCCCTGGTAGCGGGCGTGTCCATCCTCACGGTCATAGAGCTGCTGTGGATGGCGGTACGGGCGGTGTGGCACGGCGTGGCAAACTACAGGCGCAGGTAGGCATCACCATAGCGAGTCCATGATAGTATGCCATCATACGGGTTAACGAGATTATTATCGTATAACCTAAAATTATACAATGTGATAATCAAATAGTTACTGTCTGTTTCACGAAACCTGAAACAGACAGTACAGTCGATTCTATGTTATACATGTATGTTTTATCCGCTGCGCGGTTCGTAGCCTATAGCTTGCAATAATTTCCGAAAATATTCGTTTGAAAATAATGATGAATGTATTCAAATAACAAATTTAAAATACACATACTTATCACATCGTTGACACATTTACGGGTGTTGTTTCTGTATTAACACAGCTCATGTGCAAGGTATGTGCATGAGATAAATAAATTAGATCACGTTTGTCCGCATGTACGAGCGATAATCCGCGAGCTAAAGCGAGCGGATTATCTCTTCGTACATACGGACGAACCGTGATCTAACTTATACATGTAGTTTGGGCAGAAAAACACAATTCGTCATCAGAAACTAGACACAACCTTATGAAAGTAGAAGACATTCGTGTAACAACTACTGTCTGTTCCACGTGTTGCTGCCGACGAACATTTGGCCATTAAACACATTAAATCTAAAAAATATTTAAAAGTAAGTACTTGTTCATCAATAACAAAAAAGTCACTCTCCCCAAACAAAATTATTTGATGAAATTCCATCAAATATTGATTTTATTGCGAGAAAACCATTTTCCTATGGGAATTTAACATGGGGAGTCAATTTCCAAATGTTTTCGGGGTTTTTTTATCCTGAAGGATCAAAAAACGAAATGTTTTGGAAATTGACTCCGATACCTGGTGAAATAGCTCGAAAATGATGTAACTAAGAAAACAAAAGTTAGATTTTGAAAATCGGTCCACAAATAAAAAAAATATTTTTAAAAAATATATTTTTAGCCCTCATGTTAAATTCCCATGTGATTTTGTACTTAAGAAGATGTGTGATATCTCCCGAAAACATATTAACAAAAGTTACCATATTATCCGTAAATGATTTCGAAAGCTGATGAAATGTTCAGAGCAAATGCGGACTCGATCTCCGTCTTTGACGTGAAAATTTAGTCAACTTTCAACATCATGTACAGAAAATCTCACGGTTTCTGTAAATAGTTTCTGTAAGATATTTTCCGTAAATTATGTTGAAAGTTGAAATCAAGGTACATGATCACGTGGTTACAACAACAACAACAACAATGGTTAAAATGTTGAAAGCGCGCCCACTCCAAAGTAAATATTATTTGATATTTTCCTTAATAGGCAACGGATTTTGATGACATATGGCGCAGCAAACGCGTCTTCATGAGTTGCATTTGGTGGTCTCGGGAGTTCGGCACATACTTATGTCATACTCAGTAGAGTAGATACGGAAATCGATTCTTCGCAAAAACGGCAGACGTTTGGACCAAAGTACAGAGACCACCAAATGCAGCTTAACAAGACGCGTTTGATGCACCATAGTTCATCAAAATCCGTTACATAATAAGGGCACAATAAAAGAATACGTACTTTGAATCGGAGGGCTTCTAGAAGTTCCAGTACTTGTTGTTGTTGTTGTAACCACGTGAGCATACACCTTGGAAATCTTCAGAGCAAATGCCGCATTTGCTACGGAAATTTCATCAACGTTCCACACCATTTACATAATGTTCTTAGATACAAAATCACATGGCTCGTCTCATATTTGGTAGGTCAACTGGCACAGGCGGTGTACACCGACTCACCGACTCCGAGATCACCTCGATCACGTGGGCCATGTTCCGACAGCGGCGCACGGAGGAGGAGCGGGTTAAAGCGCGGGACGTTAAGGGCAAGCGGAAGAAAGATCGTAAGGAAAACTACATATTCACCGGCAATGTACAGAGTCGGTTGTCTCTGCACAACAGTCACCGTCAGCCGGACACTGAACACACGTACGAGAACAACAACAATAAGTACATTGCGCATGACGGACATGACGTCGGGCATGGGCCAAGGCGGGATAATCCAGACACACCGCATGACGGACACAATCACATGTTTCACAGAGCTGGAAATCTGAGATCACATAGTACTGACCTCGCTGGTCGTCGTGCAAGTTACCATGGCCACAAGGAAACTGTTTATAACAAACCACTTGGAAATATTGACAATGGGTTTAAGCGTGTTAGTAAAAATGGTTCAATGGAGCGGAAGCATAGTGCATCTGGCGTCCGATATGTCGACCACAACGTGTCTATGATTTCACGAAACATTCAGCAAGAGGAAATTGGTAGACCTGCGAACAGTATGCTGCTAGTTGACATGTCGCCGCAATATCCGCCAGCCGGCATGTACACAGACCGCGGTCGGATAGTGATGCCCGCGGACCCTTTACAGCAATACGGCGGCCCGTCGTCGGCTCATTTCCATGCAAACATGGTATCTGAACCCATGTATTTATAAGGCATATAAGAAAAAACCTGTGGTGCGGGCAACGGTCCATAACAAACTAGGTAGGGAGGGTAGGATATATTGTTAAATACTACTATAGTCTGTTTCACGAAAGCTGCCCAAATTTTACGGCTATATAGACAATTCAAAAACAATATTATTTTCGATAATATTAAATTAAAGGACAATTTAAGAATGAGCCTTCTTTTTATTTCGTGAAATTCGGTCAAATATTGATTTTATTACGAAAAATTGATTTGTCTATGGGAATTTAACATGGGGGTGGGGGAAGAGGTAAAGAAGTGTGGGAGGAGTCAAAAACGATTTTTTTTGGAAATTGACTCCGAAACCTGACTAGATAGCTTCGATATGATCTAACTAAGAAAACAAAAGTTAAATTTTAAAAATCGGTCCAGTATTTCTAAAATTAAAAAAAAATTCCCCATGTTAAATCCCCATAGACATCTTCACTCCGTGAAGATGTCTATGGGGATTTAACATGGGGAAATTTTGTTTTCGCAATAAAATCAATATTTGACCAAATGTCACGAAATAAAAAGAAGGCTCATTCTTAATTTTTCCTTTAATTTAATATTATCAAAAGAAATCTTGTTTTTGAATTGTCTATATAGCCGTAACATTTGGGCAGCTTTCGTGAAACAGACAGTAGACAGATGTATACGTAAAAGAGCTGTATACTTTACAAATTCACCCCTGTGACATATGTACCAATATGGTGGAACATGTTCAGTAGTTGGTACGTATTTATTTCCAACAGTAACAAGTTCAGGCATGAAGTGTGAAAAGCCAACTTTAATGTACATAACGACCAAAAACGTCTGCGGTTGGCCGCATATTCATAGGTAGGGTCTCCAGCGGAATCCCTTTGTTAGGTCTAATTGTTTTGTTTCATATACATATTTTGTGATTATTTTGCATTATTAAACAAAATAAATCCACTGTACTTCAGTATTTTTGTTTTGTGAGTCGGCTAATGTGTATCTATTCATTTATATGTTTGCAGTGAGCAATAGCAACACATTTTACGTGGCAAACTAGATTTTCCGGTAAGCGAGGCTTACGGAATACCGCCGCGTGGGCCCAGGTACCCCTACAACTAAATATGTAGATTTTTTCCAAGTCTGTGGGTCTGTGACCTTGACCTAGGGATCAGCGGGGGTTGGACGGTTATGGAGTTGTCACAGCATGATAGTAGAGCCTTAGAGGAATGCATGGGTGAACTATTAAGAATTTTCGACGAAAGAAATAGAAGTTATAACATATTTCTCTGATGTTAAGTTTTGTGAAGATACCAAGTATTTGACCTTGACCTCGGGATCAGCGGGAGTTGGACGGTCGTGGATTTGTCACAGCATGGTAGTAGAGCCTTACATGAATGCATGGGTGAAATATTAAGAATTTTCGAGTAAGGAAGTAGAAGTTATAACATATTTCTCTGATATTAAGTTTAGTGACGGACGGACGGACGGACGGACGGACAACCCGACTCCAGTATACCCCCACATCTCGTTGCGGGGGTATAATTACACAGCATAGATAATTACGTACGGAGCCACGGTG
This sequence comes from Conchocele bisecta, assembly GCA_029237695.1. Taxonomy (NCBI): domain Eukaryota; kingdom Metazoa; phylum Mollusca; class Bivalvia; order Lucinida; family Thyasiridae; genus Conchocele; species Conchocele bisecta. The sequence goes on along the minus strand of CM055276.1, from coordinate 85,200,674 downwards.
ATGAAATGGCTGGCGGTTGAGAAGAGATACCGAGGGATATGTGTAGCTAGTTAGTATCCTCGTCATCATGTCCGAGTTGTCATGCAATCATAGATTGATCGGAACATTTAAATGTATTATTGTTTACCCTAGTTTCTCCACTAATGAAAGAACGAAATTTCGTCTCAATTAATCGCATATTGTGACGGTTTCGCCAATATCTATAAATTAGTCATTAAATGTTCAGCCGCTATATTTAGAACTGATTGTACGCGTTGCTGCCATCAGTTCCCATGACACAAAGCATATCACCGCCCACACACGCGCTCACTATGTGTCAGACCGTCAATCACATACTAGCATATCGATTCGAAATCACTGTTAGGGACGGAGCTTCGCGAGTGGGCTGGTAAACAATACGTACGTTATAGATCACATATTGAATTTTTAATAAATTAATTTCTCGTTCGCTAGAGCTCGCTACGAAATTAATTTATTGAAAATTCAATAGGTATCTACAACTATTGCATCCTGGGCACACAGATTGTTCGACTGTCTGATATATATGCAGACTTGGTGCTACGCTGGTCGCTACGTCGCAATTAAGGTACATTCACGGATACCTATATTGTTACGTCATGGTACTAACGTCACATCAGATGAGCGTACCAACAACGTTACGTAAGCGACGTTACATCGTAGCAACAACAACATACCACCAGACGTTAGACTCGCGGACATATGAAAGGAATCATGTGAGTAATATTTGCACGTTCTTTTCTACATTTCACATACTATGAACAAAAATAATGCATTGCCACTGTATCCAATGGTGCACAAGATTTCCACTCCTATACTTTTATTTCATGCAACTCTGGGGCCCGTTTCACTAAACTTTGTACGACTAAAAAACGTCAGTGCAAATTCAGGATCGTCTGAAAATTTCAATCGATGGATTTACATTTATTGAATACTTCTCAATAAATGTAAATCCAATAATTGTTTACAAGAAACCATTGTTAATGTGAATTTTACAGACTATCATAATTTTGCACTTACGAACATTTTAGTCGTGCGATATTTAGTGAAACGACCCCCAGATGAATATTGAGTTTATTTCGAATGAGGGCTAAACATAGATTTGTTTTAAATACTTTTAATATTTATGGGACGATTTTCAAAATTTGTTGTTGTTGATGTTGATCCTTTTGCTACTCTTCCGCTAGCTTTGGTTAATTCTTAGAACATTTCGAAGTTGCGTAGCCAATTTCCATATTAAGACAGTTATCACTCTAAAATCTATATTTGCTGGAAACATGACATACAAAAGTGTTGTTATAAGTTCCCCTACTTTCTTTTGGCCAGTAACGGACTCCGCTTATCTCACACATTGCAAGATTTAACAAGTCAATAAGATACATATTACAAATATCTTATTGACTTAAGTTAGTACTAAATCCCATATATTGTACAGGTAATATATGGGATTTAGTATTAAACCCATTGACCAGGCCTTAAATGAACTTATCTGTTGATAGGCCGTTAAACCCCAACAAAACAAAACACATATTACCAGATGTAATCAGTACCTGTTGAACAGGAAATGGAAACTCAATACTTGGATGCGAGACTGCATTATAAAATTGACTAACTGTAAGTTTGTTATTGTTCACATATTGGATTTTAAGGAACTAAATGCTGCGGTCGCTAATTCTCCCTTACATTTAATTCCTTAAAAATCCAGTGTATGAACAATAACGTTTATATATACGTCCCTGGAAACAGACAGTAGTATATAGTTGCGAACGGTAACTCTTGCAATCTACTCCCGTACCGTCCGTACCACGGACGGTACAGGAGTAGATTGCAAGAGTTACCTTCACAACTAAGTAGTTTAGTGTTGTATGCTCCACATGAGTGACGAAATGTGTACGACGGCGCCGCCGACGGATGTTTTGGAGCTGATGCGGCGGACGGTGGAGCGGTTCCACCCCCGGGTTGAGCTCCACCTCCTCACGGCCCACGACCGACTCGCCCGCCTGCCCCTCAACCACATAAAGACTGACCTGGCCCACCACTGCCTCACCACCTACCTACAGCCACACAGTGACGCCGTCATGGTGGCCTGGTCCAATAGGTAAATAATGCTGTAAATGAATTTCAAGTCCGTCAAAAAAATACTTAGTTATTCCGCCCAATTAAAATTGCCAAAAACCCCATTGAAATCAGAAGTAGCGAGTATCAAAAAGCAATAACAAGTTGGTGGTACATGTACCTTTATCATGCTGCAGAAAACAATAAACAGACCACAAATATATCATATTTTTCTTACTTTCCATGAAAACACATCTTGGTATTTCATTAGAATTGTCTCCAAGGAGATCCAAGGAAATAATTCTAATGAAATGCCAAGACACGTTTTCATTTCGACGCAAACTATTCAATAATTGCTGTCTGTTGATGTGTAAACAGTGTGATTTTATTTTACCCATTTACAATTTTGAAATACACAATTGCTTCAGAAATGATGGAGTGAAAATACTCAATTACTAATTCCTTATCTGGAGCCCTGCTTACCGGAATCCCGAGGAGACCTGTTTTGACCCTCATGTGCGTCGTTGGCATTCTTGCATGTGACAGTTGAATCTGGTTATACTCCTTATGTAAATAATGTGATTATTCGTAATCTGATTACTCTTAGGGGAATGGGCCAGGTGGCTTTGGTGGTTTAGTATGGACCTGCCACCAGGTCAGGTTATTCTAACTTCAGGGCTGAATTTACTCTTTTTTTTTTTTCGATGTAAATATTCCGTTCTGATTTTGGGATTTTCCCCCCAATAACCTTAGCTGTTGATAGGCCATTAAACACTAACACATCAATCAAATCAGCCCAACGTTTCCGAGCCGAGCCTTACTAACTTGATATCAACATACACTAGCAAATTATTATATTTATCAGGCAACGTTTTATGCTCGAGTATGTACAAAATAACATGATGATAAAGAAACAAACTTATTGTAACATTTAATTATGTGTGAACAATAACTATTATATTGTTTGCCTTAGTTTCTCGGCCAATGAAAGCAGCATTTTGTCTCAAATGATCACATATTGCGACTCACCAATATCTAGTAAATTTAATTAAATGTTCCAATTAGTAAACGTTATATTAATAACTATATGTCGTGCATTGTTGTCAGAAATTTATGTGATATGCGCATGCGCGTTTCGGTGTCAAACGTAGCAATATCACAATTTAATAACAGTATAGGGGCCGGAGCTATATTCAAACATTGAAACAGACATGCACACAAAGTTTGGGGCGGGGCAAACAATAAGATATAAATAGTTCACATATTGAATTTATAATAGTAAATAGATCTAGTTCACTTCTTGAATTTATAATAAACCATGCTCAAAACTTATTAAAAATTCAATATAATTATTACCTATTACATATTCACAAACAACTGGTTTCATGGGTTTTCTCGAGAATAAAAGATTCCGAGTGAACAGCACAGTAATTTGACCTTCAAGTAGTTTTATGTAATATAAGGTTCGACCATGTCCAGCCGTGGGTAAACGTTTGCCGTGGCACGAGGGAACTGTTTGAATCCCAAGGCCATAGGCCGCTTCTCAAACCATTTTTTGTTTATAATAAATACAATTTAAAGGAAACAAATCAGAATACGTCAATATTTGTCAGCCGTTTTCAACAAGTTATCTCCCCTTGTTGTTTCAGGAGCGCCATCAAGAAGTCCCTACTAGTCAAGTTGATGGACAAACACCGTGGCTGTCTAAAGGACTACTTGGACACCATGGTGACCACCAAACGGTGCATCGACAACACCGACGCCATTCTATTCCTGTCCCAGGATGCCGAGCAGCTGCTGACGTCACACAATATACCAGTGACGTCACACAGCGCGTCGGTATTGAAGACACTCGCGGCGACGTTGGACACAACGGTCGACAGAATCATGGTGCTCAACATCGCGTTGAAGCCAGAGAGCCTACAGTGATTGTGTGTCAGTGTAATTTGATGTGCAGTGGCGTATTGTAGCATTCAGTTCAATGCTGGTGGCGATATTCCAAGATTGGTGAACACGTACTGTGATAGGAAATTAAAAAAAACACAATGAAATGTAGATCTATTTGTTGTTTGTTTTGAGAATGTATACACGCCAATGAATGCTGTATACATTTATCGTGTAGACCGATATCTTATTTGTTTTGTCGTCTGCTGTTTATTTTCTATTTTTAATTTTTATCATCAAAAACATGCTCTAACAGCAGAATAATTTACAACATGCTTTGACAGCACTTCAGAATCATTTCCATTGGAAATGATTCTGAAGTGCTGTCAAACCATGTTTTTTATTGAGAAATAAGGCAAGATATAAAAGCAACAGCAGACGACAATTGTTATGAGTAGCGGTCTAAGGGTTAAGCAATCCAATTTATTTCCCATAATTAATTTTCTCATTAGCCAAGATTCAACACTGACCGCTAATGTACTACATGTTCACTGTAACCAACCAACATGACAGCCATCCTGCATGAGCGAGTTATAAAAACGAGATGGCCGCGGCCGCAGGTCGCGCCTACCGAGGTTTTGATAATATACCGAAAAACTTTAACCAAAAAAAAATAATTAACCCACACGTGCACCAATGCGCCGACTACATCACGCTGTCCACAAGCAGGTGCGACAAAAACTATTTTATCTATTTTATATGAAAACCAATTTAATGTGGCAGTATTTAATTTACAGACAGTGATTGGACGATACTTAATCCTTTCAACCCTAAGTAACTGGAATGGACTGAGATATGCTAATTTTCCGACCAATCCAATCGTCACAAAATGTTCTAAAACATATGAAAATTACTTGCAAAAAGTGCAGATCCTGATGGCTCGTTACGAGCCATGATCATCTGAATCTGCACTGTTTGCAACCCCACTATAACAGGCTTTCGGGTTCAAAGAGTTAAAGTCAGCCAAATCTGTTATGTGGCGACTGTGGCGGGAGAAATGAGGCTTACAAGATTTGTGTCCAGTGTAGCTCCTGATCAAATAGCACACTCCTGTAACCAGATGACGATCTGATCGGTATTGCTTGTTGGAAGCATGGTGGGTTTGTGGAATACAGAACAAAGGTTTTATCTAGATTATTACACCTATATTTTACTAAAATCACATTACATCTAAGTGGACCGGCACCTGAGAACAGTTACCTTACAGCAGGAGCGGATCCAGCATTTGGGGAATAGGGGGTTGTCCTATTTTCGAGCTCCACTCATGCTAGGGGACAAATTTTGAAATCTAGATGTCCGGAAATGCACTTTCCTGTGTTTTACGGCATTTAAATTCAGACTCCCAACTGGTGGTAAACTGTGATCTTTGTAAACTCTGTGGCTGAATGGGGAGGGGGGGTGGGGGGGTTGCAACCCCGGAACCCCCCCCCCCCTCCAGATCCGCCCCTGTACAGAATTTGCAACCAGCAAAGTTCCAGATCAACCTGCATATCCATGCAGTCTCCAACTGTTAACATTGTTGTAAGCCATCTTTTCTTAGCTGGCAACATTATTATCAGATCTATAACCATGACGACAAAAACATAACCAGATGGCAGTGGCCCGCATGTCAAGCCGCCAAGGCATTTGATGGTCTCAGAGTATATTTATTTGAAGTTTGAATTAAGGTACGTAAAAGCTTTAACGCATATTTGAAAGTCATTTGACCTTGATCTTGGGCATGTGGGTCACATGGGTGGACTATAGAACGAAATTATGGATGATAATAAAGAATTATTTGAAGTTTGAAGCAAATCTGAGTAAGTGTTGTGGAGATATAAGGTATGTTAAAACTTTAACACAAATTTCAAAGTCATTTGACCTTGGGGCACAGGGGCCGCATGAGTGGGACACAGAATGAATATATGGATGATGACTAATAAGCATTTGAAGTTTCAAGTCAATGTGACTTAGGACTGCAGAGATACAAGGTATTTAAGATTTCGGACGGACGCACACACGCACGCACGCACGGACACCTGGACGTCATTGTGATCACTATGTCTCGCTTTCCACAAGCGCGCTCGACAACAAGTAACCATAGTTCCAGAACACTGATTTCATATTAGAAATGAGTCTATGTTTACTAAATAAATATCTATATATTGGTAATGTTAAGTAAGTCTATGTATCTGGGACCCATTCCACTAAACTTCCTAAGACTACAAAACAACTGGGGGCCGCCGTTTCATTAAACTTTGTACGACTAAAACGTTTGTAAGTGCAAAATTATGATAGTCTGTAAATTTCACATTAACAATGTTTTCTTGTAAACAATTATTGGATTTACATTTATTGAGCATAGGCTGCAGCCTATGCTCAATAAACGTAAATCCATTAATTGAATTTGGCAGGTGATCGTAAATTTGCACTTACGAACATTTTAGTCGTACAAAGCTTAGTGAAACGGCCCCCTGATGATGGGAAATCTTGTTGGGTTTCTTCAGTTTAATGACCCCTACATGTATATTGATAATAGGAGCATTAGTGAACCACATTAATGTGTTGAAGAAAATTTCTAGTTTTGTTTGTTTGTTTGTTGGCGTTTAACGGCCTATCAGCAGCTAAGGTCATTTAAGGCCGGGTCAATGGGTTTAGTACTAAATCCCATAAATTACCTGTACAAATGGGCCAAAAATCACAAAATCAGAACTGACAATTTACAAAATCACAAAAGCAGTAGAATCAGTAATAATCTTATTACTTTTATAATGGGAAATAACCCAATTCAACTCCCAGGTAACAAGAGCCAAAGATAAAAACGTACCTTAGGGCCAAACCAGGCAAATCGTGATTCCTAGTGGCGTTCGCCCGATCAACCACCCACAAAATTTCTAGAAATCTTCGTACAAACATTTTTGTCATACAAAGTTTAGTGAAACGGGCCCCTGCAGTCTGATCATGCACTGTATGCCATTTAGTCGGTGGATCTTGCCTGATATATTTAACAACCACTTTATACCATTGCATTATCAAGCCAAATTTGTGCAACACTGAAAACCGCTATCAAGCCACACGAACAAGAGAGCTGATCACACGCATCCCCAGTCAGTAGTACAGGAAAAGTCGCGGGAATACTGGACGAAGGAAATATGTAGCTGTCAATAGCTCTTAAGCCTTTCACCCTTGAACAACTGCAACAAATTTTGATACGTAAATTTACCAAACAACCAATCATCACAAAATGATTTTCAGACTAGTCCATTTATTCTAAAAAATATGAAACAAGAAACGAGGCAAAGACACGAAGGCCAGGTTTTTTCCAAGCATGGACACTTGGATAACATAATTATACCCACTTTTTGTAGACTAGATGGCCGTGGCCTGCATGTCGCGCCTTGGGGCGAGGCATGGACACTAACAAAATAGATATAGTAGATGGAAAAACTTTAACGAAAAAACTTTAACCGGACACTCGGACGTACGGACGGACGGACGGACGGACGGACGTATGCCAAAATGCCGACGATATTGTGCTTTCCGCAAGCGGGTGCGACAATGATGATAAACACCCATGTGAAGTATCAAGGTAATGGGTGAAGCAGTTGCAGAGACATAGTACACGAAAAAACTTTTAACAAATAAATTCAAAGTAATTTGACCTTGACATTGATCACAGGGGCCGCACGGTTGGGGGTTAGAATGAAAATATGGACGATGATAAACACCCATGTGAAGTTTCAAGGTAATGGGCGAAGCAGTTGCAGAGATATAGTATAACGAAAAAGTTTTAAGCAAACAATTTAACCAGACGTACGTTAAAAAGTTAACGTTGAAAATGGCTAAGTCAATTACGTAGAAATAATAGGTGAAGGTAAAAAAATGGTCACATGTTGGATAGTTGTATGTGGTAGGCACCCCTTGGTTATGAAGCTGTGAAAGTGTGGTGGTCCTAGGTGGTACAATACCAAAGAAATAGACTTAAACACGAAAACTTAACATTGTAAACACGAAAACTTAACATTGAAAATGGCTAAGTCGACTGCGCGGAAAAAATGGGTCAAGTTAAAAAAAAAGTAACATGTTGGATAGTGATATGTGGTGGGCACCCCTTGATTATGAAGCTGTGAAAGTTTGGTGGTCCTAGGTGGTACAGTACCAAAGAAATGGACTTAAACACGAAAACTTAACATTGAAAACACGAAAACTTAACATTGAAAATGGCTAAGTCGACTGCGCGGAAAAAATGGGTGAAGTTAAAAAAAAAGGTAACATGTTGGATAGTGATATGTGGTGGGCACCCCTTGATTATGAAGCTGTGAAAGTTTGGTGGTCCTAGGTGGTACAGTAACAAAGAAATGGACTTAAACACGAAAACTTAACATTGAAAACGCGAAAACTTAACATTGAAAATGGCTAAGTCGACTGCGCGGAAAAAATGGGTGAAGTTAAAAAAAAAGTAACATGTTGGATAGTGATATGTGGTGGGCACCCCTTGATTATGAAGCTGTGAAGTTTGGTGGTCCTAGGTGGTACAGTAACAAAGAAATGGACTCAAACACGAAAACTTAACATTGATTGTGGACGCCGCCCGCCGCTGCCCGCCGCCCGCCCAGCCCACCGCCCACCCGCCCGCCCGGCTTTCGCGAATCCAATAGCCTGGATTTTTTTAAAAAAACCTGGCTAAAAAAGTAACATGTTGGATAGTGATATGTGGTGGGCACCCCTTGATTATGAAGCTGTGAAAGTTTGGTGGTCCTAGGTGGTACAGTAAGAAAGAAATGGAGTCAAACACGAAAACTAAACATTGAAAATGGCTAAGTCGACTGCGCGGAAAAAATGGATCAAGTTAAAAAACAAGAAATGAGGCAAAGCCACGAAGGCAAGGTTTTTTCCAAGCATAGACACTTGGATAACATAATTATACCCACTTTTTGTAGACTAGATGGCCGTGGCCTGCATGTCGCGCCTTGGGGCGAGGCATGGACACTAAAAAAATAGATATAGTAGATGGAAAAACTTTAACCAAAAAACTTTAACCGGACACACGGACGAACAGACGGACGTATGCCAAAATGCCGATGATATCGCGCTTTCCGCAAGCAGGTGTGACAATGATGATAAACACCCATGTGAAGTATCAAGGTATTGGGTGAAGCAGTTGCAGAGATATAGTACACGAAAAAAACTTTAACAAAAAAATTCAAAGTAATTTGAACTTGACATAGGGCACAGGATCGCGCTTTCTGCAAGCAGGTGTGACAATGATGATAAACATCCATGTGAAGTATCAAGGTATTGGGTGAAGCAGTTGCAGAGATATAGTACACGAAAAAACTTTAACAAAAAAATTCAAAGTAATTTGACCTTGACATTGGGCACAGGATCGCGCTTTCCGCAAGCAGGTGCGACAATGATGATAAACACCCATGTGAAGTATCAAGATATTGGGTGAAGCAGTTGCAGAGATATAGTACATGAAAAAACTTTAACAAAAAAATTCAAAGTAATTTGACCTTGACATTGGGCACAGGATCGCGCTTTCCGCAAGCAGGTGCGACAATGATGATAAACACCCATGTGAAGTATCAAGGTATTGGGTGAAGCAGTTGCAGAGATATAGTACACGAAAAAACTTTAACAAAAAAAATTCAAAGTAATTTGACCTTGACATTGGGCACAGGGGCCGCACAGTTGGGGGTTAGAATGAAAATATGGATGATGATAAATCACCCATGTGAAGTTTCAAGGTAATGGGCGAAGCAGTTACAGAGATATAGTATAACGAAAATGTTTTAAAACCAAAAAACTTTAACTAGACGTACGTTAAAAAGCCGCCCGCCACCCGCCGCCGCCCGCGCCCGCCCGCCCGCCCGCCCGCCCGCCCGCCCGGCTTTCGCCAATCCAATAGCCTGGATTTTTTTTCAAAAAACCTGGCTAAAAAGGTAACATGTTGGATAGTGATATGTGGTGGGCACCCCTTGATTATGAAGCTGTGAAAGTTTGGTGGTCCTAGGTGGTACAGTAACAAAGAAATGGACTCAAATACGAAAACTTAACATTGATTGTGGACGCCGCCCGCCAGCCCGCCAGCCCGCCCGCCGCCCGCCCGCCCGCCCGCCCGGCTTTCGCCAATCCAATAGCCTGGATTTTTTTTAAAAAAACCTGGCTAAAAAGTACTTGTAACAAGAAAATGTGGCAACAAGTCTTGATGTGTGAAAAAGTTAAATATGTCAAGGTCAAAAGGTGATGGTCATATTAAGGGCAGTATGGATGTGTGGCATTTGTCCATATGTATGACGTATTTAAAAATCAAAGTAATACATCAAAGGATATAGAAGTTATGACGACAGAATTGAAACTCCGGCGAACTTCTTCTTGTGTGAAAAAGTTCAAAGTTGTGAAGGTTAAAAGGTCATGGTCATATTAAAGGGCAGCATGGATGTGTGGTATTTGTCCACAAGTATGCAGTGTTGAAATATTTAATTAATCCTTCAAGGAATATAGAAGACATGACAGAATTGAGAAACTCCAGCAAACTTCTTAATGTGGGAAAAAGCTCAAAGTTGTGAAGGTCAAAGGTCAAGGTCAAGGTCATACTAAGGGCAGCATGAATGTGTGGCATTTGTCCACAGGTATACTGTGTTGACATATTTAAGTAATTTTTCAAGGGATGTAGCAGCTATGACATAATTGAGAAACTTTGGCGAACTTTCTTAATGTGCCGGACAAACAGACGGGCGGACTCACGGACATGCAGTCCCAAACACTATATGCCTCCGACTATACCGAGACCGAGGGCATAAAAATTGCAGATCCTGATGAAACGGCTTGTCATGACCCGGCTCATGTGGATCTACATAGAGAATAGTAGGTTAGTGCCGTGAATGGGAAAAAATATCTGGCAAGGCTCAGGAAACGGGATGGGCGAGGCTCTGCCAAGCACATCCCGTTTCCGTGCCGCGCCAGATATTTTTTCCCATTCACGGCACTAACCTACTATTCTATTTATCCCGTCAACACCTAAAAATGGCTGTAAAATGCAAAAAAATAGTATTGACTGGATATCAAAAATGTTTCACAGCAACGTGTTTCACGGCACATACGCACTGTGTTGACGGGATAAACTGTTTGTAAACACCGCTATAAAGGTCTGAAGTGTTGAAAGGGTTAAGGCTTGTTATCAGTCTGACTATAAATCAAACTTTTGTATTGTATAGTCATAAATGTTTCAAAACCAATACCTGAATATCACAGAATGCTTATATTATGAACTAGAGAAAGTAGCTCACATATACCCCGGGTCGCCGCCTGAACTGATAAATAAAAATAAACGCAAATATTAAAAAAATTTAATGCAATTTCTATTAAGTAATTTGACCTTGTCATTGGACAGGCCGCATGAGTGTGGTATGGAATGAAAATATGGATGATGATAAGACAGTATGTGAAGCTTGAAGTCAATCCGACTTACAATTGCAGAAATAGTGGGTACCCAAAAACTTTAACGCACGTCTTACGCACGCAAATTTCTACGTAATTTTACCATGACTTTGGACATGAAGGCCACATAAGTATGGTATGGGTTGAAAATATGGATGATGATATAAGAAAATATATGAAGATTGAACTCAATCCGACTTACCGTTGCAGAGGAAATTGGTACCCAAAATCCTTAGCGCAAATCTTATGGATGCAAATTTCTAAGTAATTTGACCTTGACCTTGGACATGAAGGCCGCATCAGTGTGGTATGGAATGAAAATATGGATGATGATAAGGAAATATATGAAGTTTGAAGTCAATCCGACTTACCGTTGCAGAGATAATGGGTAGTCGAAAACTTTAACGCAAATTTCTAAGTAATTTGACCTTGACCTTGGACATTAAGGTCGCATGAGTGAGCTATGGAATGAAAATATGGATGATGATAAAGTATATGAAGTTTGAGGTCAATCCGACTTACCATTACAGAGATAATGGGTACCCAAAAACTTTAACATGGACAAAAGGAAGGAAGGACGGACAGACGGATGGACAGCAAAACAGACGGAAGTAATTACGAAAACTAAATACCCCTCATCACGATTACCAAAGGTCACACTATATCAGACATTGTCAGTAAAGTGAACAAAAACATTACCCAAGGAAAATAACTAACTAAACCAAGAGTAGAAGGTTAAAGGTCACATGTTTCACAGTGGAATGCTTGACGAAAAGCTTCAACCTGGATGTGGCACCACCAGACGGACTGACAAGGATATAGCGTTTATATCCAAGGATTAGATACCACTGCTGGGATTGGCCACACTGATTGTTAAGCTGCAGTCCATGCTGCCACAAATCACCTCGGACAGTCAGTGAACCAGGAATGGCGGTCAGTACCATGGCTGAGATTCCCCCAATTCCATAGTGTAAGGTCAAGGTCACGGCCCTTGTCGCCATGCGGGTACTGCCCTGCAAGAATATTGAACAACTGTGAACAGGCTTTATTTAAAAAAACATTGGACAAAATGTACCAATATTCTGTCTACAGATATGCTGACGAGGCACATGGAAAATCACCAACCAGATGTTCGAAGCTCAATTGTCGAGCCCAACCAATACCTGACCATTAGTGGGCTTAAATCTTGTACATGTGCTGATGTTTTTTTTTATCGAGGCAATCGAGAATTGTCATCTCCCGTTGTTTCTTCTTTCTCATTAAAAACCTGTAGCCGAGTTCACCAAAATTGCAAAGCATACTTATCTAGCTAAGTATACTTTGAGGGAGTAATCATTTATTTTTTCCTGAAATGAATTATTTCATAGAGAGCTAACGACTGTATATATTTGATGATTAAAAGTATGCAGAATTATTATACTGAATGTATTACATTATCACAGCCAAAATAGCTGTGATAATGTAACAAATTCAGTATAATAAAAATTAATATATATGCTGAAAATGACTGTTTTGTACCGCAAGGGGTACTTGTTGTATGCATAGGTATCGTCTTATATATGGCATACAAACGAAAACATAAGTTGTATTATGAAATTGCAAGTGTTTTACTTTTGTTTTACACGTGCATGCACGTGCTTACATAGAACATGAATGTTACAGGCTGGAAAAACTATTCTCTTAATGTCTTTCGCTTCCTAGCTGGAACTCAGCTTAACACCTTCTTCCCATTCTATTATTTTCAACTTCTTTCTATCTATACTAAAAAAAAAAGAAAAAAAAAAAACACAATTGTTTTCTCATGTAATATTGTAATTGTATACTTGTATGAATGTAACATATTCTGAGAAATAAATATAAAAAAAAAAAAAAAAAAAAAAAAAAATTAATATATTTATCCTTAAATTGAAAAGTTCTCCCTCCAAGTGTACTTAGCAAGAAATATGCTACAGGTTTGACAAAACTTTAGAATCATTTCCAAACCACGACAAGAAAAAATGTAAAATAAAACAAAAACAGAAAATTCTAATTCAGCTAAAAATAGAATTATTTACCTGTGTAGCTTCTGGTTGTCATTAATTGCCGTCTGCTATTATTTCAGATTTTGTGTTCTTTCTCAACAAAAACATGATTTAACAGCACATTAGAATCATTTCTAATTGACATAATTTTCAAGTACTGTCAAACCATGTTTTTGACTAAAAATGGAAAATAAAACAGACGACAAATTCATCGTTGTAAGGGCTAAATATAAATCTCGGACAGATGACGACAATGTGTACCCCAAATGTTTTTTAAATGTTTTTTGGGGTACATGAAAACTATTTACCTGTTGGCTGGCTATATATTTACCTGCTAGCTGGCTATACTTCTCTGCTGTCAACCCATATTTACCTGTGTGGCATGTGGTTGTGTAGAACCTGGCCCCCAGTGGTGGTTTTGTCCCGGGCCCTCATCCTGACCCCCATGGTGGGGCGCAGTAGACGGTCGGGGTCACGGTTAACCTCCACCTCCACCTGTGGGCGGAGTAAAAGTGACAGTGAATGGGTTTAACGTGACAGCTAAGCAACAGCTAAGGTAATATAGGGACGGCACCTCAACTTCCAGTCTCATTCTAAAGACCAGTGGGATGGAAATACCATAAATGTATTCTTGATTCCTAATGCAAGGTTTAAACTCTGGTATTGAAGTCCTGGGGGCCGTTTCACAAAACTTTATACGACTAAAATGTTCGTAAGTGCAAAATTATGATAGTCTGTAAATTTCACATTAACAATGTGTTTGTGTAAACAATTATTGGATTTACATTTATTGAGCATAGGCTGCATATGCAGCATATGCTCAATAAATGAAAATCCATCAATTGAAATTTACAGACTATTCTAAATCTGCACTTACAAACATTTTAGTCGTACGAAGTTTAGTGAAACGGCCCCCAGTGCTCTAACCTCTTGGCCACATCCCATCCCTTTGGGGGCGGGGCATATTTGTGGCTGTGACTAGAGAAATGGGGATCATGGGATTTGTGACCAGTGTAGGTCCTGATCACATAGGTTGAGTACACATTGTACTTGAGAATGATCTATATTGCTTGTTAGAAGCATGACAGGTGGTTCAGTCTGGTGCAGTCTCATCTGGATCTACATTCATTGGCCGCAAAACCTGTAAGCCGCATTTCTCTAGTCATACTCACAATTTTATCAGGTAACTAGCTAGTCATTGACCGAACACACACTGACTGATGAGAAACTATCATTGTTACATGACTGTCGTTGTTCGACACCGATCACAGCCGTGCTGTTTGACTATGGCTATTGCAATTTTGGTGAAATCGGCACTGGTCTGAGACTACACTCGTCACGTAACAATGAGGGCAGTGGTGTGTCACCATACCTGACTTTTCAATCGCTCGAGTCGTTTCTCCTTCTCCCGTTCCGCCTCTTCCTTTGCCCGGTCCTTCTCCAACTTGGATTGTAGCACGTGCAGGTCCTGGCAAACACGACACATGCTACACAGCGTAGGTCTATACATAATGTACAACAACATAGTAACAACATCCATTCCTGGCCAAATATGTATTAAGCATAAAAACAGAAAAATACAATATAAATTATGCCATGTTTCTGACAATATTTAAGGAATAAAACCATGGACTGTTGCGTTTACTGGGGTGAATAATACATTTGGTCTGTTTAAAGTGTGTGCAGTCCAAAGGACTCCTCGCAAACTTTAAACAGACCAAATGTATTGTATCCCCAGCAACAGCCCATGGTTTTATTACTTATATTTACACTTGCATTTTCTGAAAAAATGTAAATAACCAAATATGGCGTTAAAATTATGAATACTATTGTTTTACGTCAATTTGTCGCAATTCCTGGAACAGTGACGTAGCCAGTCAATAGCATGCAGTTATTGACAACCTCATGGAATTTATGGACATCAAACGAAGTTTAACCAATCAACAACATGGCATCACGTCATGCGTGTCTAATGTATTGTATTGGGATGTAAACGCAATAGATCGAATGGGCGTTTTCATTATGAATTTATAGAAGGTGTAAATATTCCCATTTAGCAAGAAACACTTCTCAGTAAAGAGAGGGCCCACTGAGCCCCATAAAACAAAATGGAATGTTTAATACACTTGACCACGCTTTTGATGCTAAGACTGTCTTGTGTTTTTTAATGACCTTGTGATAGTCTAAAATGATATAAACATTTTGCATGCGTTCACATATACAAGGTGCATGATCATGTGGTTACAACAACAACAACAATGGCTGAAAGTGTTGAAAGCGCGCCCACTCTAAAGTAAGTATTATTTGATATTTCCCTTAATAGGCAACACGTTTTGATGAAAACGCGTCTTCGTGAGCTGCATTTGGTGGTCCCGGGAGTTTGGCACATACTTTTGTCATTTTTGCGAAGAATCCATTTCCGTGTCAGTAGACAAAAACGTTTGGGCCAAAGTACCGAGACCACCAAATGCAGCTTAACAAGACACGTTTGATGCGCCATATTTCATCAAAATCCATTACATAATAAGGACAAAATAAAAGAATACGTACTTCGAATCGGAGGGCTTCTGTAAGTTTCAGTACTTGTTGTTGTTGTTGTTGTAACCACGTGATATATATCAAGTGTTATTATTTGACAAAATCCTTCCAAGATATACATGTACATGTATAGGAAATTACAGAATTCTGAGGAAACTTGTACAACCTTACATGAGCACTGACAGACAAACATTTAAAAGTACATGCCCACTCAGTAGGCACAGAATGTTCTTTATAGGAATTGAATAGTGTACAATTATGTCACTATTCCACCAGTTCTAAAATTTACAAGTGCCTGCTATACGGATATAACCATTTAGTAATATTTATTTTACTGATAGTGACTCGCGGTGGTATCAGACTATTTTCATATGCAAATGAGGCATGATATTTTTAGTTATTCATATTAATTAAAAATTTACGTCCGATATAAAATGTACAATAATGCCAATCAATACGTGGGGTAATGGTGAATGAATGTTATTTTGCCAGAAAATGTGTCTCAGATGATGTCTTTGATATAAAGAACAGTGTGTGCACACTGTGAGGGCATGTACCTTTAACAGCAGAGCAATATACCCTATATATAGAGAATAGTAGGTTAGTGCCGTGAATGGGAAAAAATATCTGGCAAGGCTCAGGAAACGGGATGGGCGAGGCTCTGCCGAGCACATCCCGTTTCTGTGCCGCGCCAGATATTTTTTCCCATTCACGGCACTAACTTACTATTCTATTTATCCCGTCAACACCTACAAATTGCTGTAAAATGCAAAAATAGTATTGACTGGATATCAAAAATGTTTCACGGCACCGTGTTTCACGGCACATACGTACTGTGGTGACGGGATAAAACTAAATACACCATAATAATCCTAAATATTCGGTCACAATTCCCAAAACAAACTAGAAATGGACGCTTGTCGACAAGCGCATGTGTATCCCCCTCCCCAGATACACAAGTAGTTTGAAAAAAGGGTG
This sequence comes from Conchocele bisecta, assembly GCA_029237695.1. Taxonomy (NCBI): domain Eukaryota; kingdom Metazoa; phylum Mollusca; class Bivalvia; order Lucinida; family Thyasiridae; genus Conchocele; species Conchocele bisecta. The sequence continues at coordinate 85,183,698 of CM055276.1, read as the reverse complement.
ATCGAGTTATGCTCCGGAGACAAAATCAGTGACGGACAAAGGGAGATAACTAAACAATTAGTGATGCAAGAGTTGTCAATCTTGCGCGACACACCTTTAGGGTCTATGCATGTGTGAAGCTACTGGAGTGCAGAATTATTTGTTAATAGTCCTATATTTATGTACATATATCTGCACAGGTGCACATAATGCCACAATATTTTCAACACAGTTGACGGAAATGTAATATAGAATGTAAATAAAAAAAATAATGCTCGCTACTGGAGCCGAGAATTTTTTTTAATAGTCCTATATTTATCTACATATATCTGCACAGGTCCACATACTGCCACAATATTGTCAACAGTTTAGGTAAATGTAATAATTTAGCTGTATAAATTACCTGTAATAAGTTAGTGGTCAGTTAAAAAATTTAAAAAGAATGTAAAAAAAAAAATTTTGAAAAAAAAGTTGAAAAATAAAAAATAATAATACTTGCTACTGGAGCCCAGAATATTTTTTTAATAGTCCTATATTTATCTACATATATCTGCACAGGTCCACATAATGCCACAATATTTTCAACACAGTTTACGGAAATGTAATATACAAACTTTTTTTTTTTTAAATAATGCTCGCTACTGGAGCCCAGAATTTTTGTTAATAGTCCTATATTTATCTGCATATATCTGCACAGGTCCACATACTGCCACAATATTGTCAACACAGTTTACGGAAATGTAATAATGTACCTGTATAAATTACCTGTAATAAGTTAGTGGTCAGTTAAAAAATTGAAAAAGAATGTAAAAAAATAATGGAAAAAAAAATTAAATTAAAAAAAAGAAAAAGAATAATGCTCCCTACTGGAGCCCAGAATGTTTTTTTAATAGTCCTATATTTATCTACATATCATATATACACAGGTCCACATATTCCCACAATATTTTCAACACAGTTTACGGAAATGTAATATAATCATTTACCTGTATAAATTACCTGTAAGTTGTCAGTGGTCAGTTGCACATGCTAGCACATGCACAGGTGAATAGTCTGTATATAGCACTTACGACCTTATGCTACTAGACAAAAATTGAAAAATAATTTGAAAAAAAAAAATGGAAAAAAAAAGTTTAAAAATAATAATGCTTGCTACTGGAGCACAGAATTTTTTTTTAATAGTCCTATATTTATCTACATATCTCTGCACAGGTCCACATAATGCCACAATATTTTCAACACAGTTTACGGAAATGTAATGTAATCATTTACCTGTATAAATTACCTGTAAGTGGTCAGTGGTCAGTTGCACATGCTAGCACATGCACAGGTGAATAGTCTGTATAAAGCACTTACGACCTTATGCTACTAGACAAAATTGAAAAATAATTTGAAAAAAAAAAATAAATGAAAAAAAACAAAAAAAAAAAAAAAAAAATGAAAAAAAAAAAATGAAAAAAAAAAGAAAAAAGAAAAAAAGAAAAAAAAAAGAAAAAAAAAGAAAACAAAAATGAAAAAAAAAAAAAAAAATAAAAAAAAAAGGAATAAAAAAAGTTTAAAAATAATAATGCTTGCTATTGGAGATTGGAGACCAGATTTTTTTTTAATAGTCCTATATTTATCTACAAAAATCTTCACAGGTCCACATAATGCCACAATATTTTCAACACAGTACCCAATGTAGTGATTTACCTGTATAAATTACCTGGTCAGCAGTGGTCAAGCACTGGACATCTGCACATGCTAGCCCATGCTAGCACATGGTTCTCCCAGTTTCTTTTGTTCTCTCTACAGGTAAGGTGTACAGAGCACACGAGAAAAGGTGTACAGAGCCGACGAGAAAACAGGTCTTCATGCATTATTGTCCAGTTTGTAGAGTGCGCAAAACAAAAAAGGGAGATAACTCAAAAATTAGCTACGCAAGAGTTGTCATTCTTGTGCGCGACACACCTCCGGGTCGTGGTCTATGCATGTGTGAAGTTTCATGAAAATATTCCAAAGGGTGGTCGAGTTATGCTCCGGACAGGAAATCAGTGAGCGAAAACAAAAAAGGGAGATAACTCAAAAATTAGCTATGCAAGAGTTGTCATTCTTGTGCACGACACACCTCCGGGTCGTGGTCTATGCATGTGTGAAGTTTCATAAAAATATTCCAAAGGGTGGTCGAGTTATGGTCAATCAGTGCGCAAAACAAAAAAGGGAGATAACTAAAAAATTAGCTATGCAAGAGTTGTCATTCTTGTGCGCGACACACCTTCGGGTCGTGGTCTATGCATGTGTAAAGTTTCATGAAAATATTCCAAAGGGTGGTGGAGTTATGCTCCGGACACGAAATCAGTGCGAAAAACAAAAAAGGGAGATAACTCAAAAATTAGCTATGTCATTCTTGCGCGCGACACACCTTCGGGTCGTGGTCTATGCATGTGTGAAGTTTCATGAAAATATTCCAAAGGGTGTTCGAGTTATGCTCCGGACAAGAAGTGTCTGCGGCGGACGCGGACGCGGCGCGCTGTCAAATCCATAGTATCCCCCGACGGAGTCCGGGGGATACAATTATATCCAAATACATTGGTACTGTGATAAAGAAGAACAACCATATATTATCCCTTAGACCGCTACACACAACATTTTCGTCTGCTGTTGCTTTTATATCTTGCCTTATTTCGCAATAAAAACATGGTTTGACAGCACTTCAGAATCATTTCCAATGGAAGTGATTCTGAAGTGCTGTCAAAGCATGTTGTAAATTATTCTAAAGTGCTGTCAAAGCATGTTCTTTATGATAAAAATGGAAAATAGTAAATAAACAGAAGACGACAAAAAATAAGATAGCGGTGTAAGGGTTAATGTGTGTTTCCCATATTAAATATTGGCCAAATATATCGGGTTATTATGGTACTGTAGTTTACCCTCTGCCTGAACTTGGCAATCTCGCGGGCGGAAATCTGTTTCTGCCTGTCACGTTCCTCCACATCCCACAAGGCTTCCTGTTGTTTGATGAACTCTTGCTCCTCCTGTTTCTGTCGCCGGTGCTCCTCCACCTCCCGCTTCATCTCCACCTGGGGAAACACCTCAGTTACATAATTCCAAATTGGAAAAAAAAAAAAATATTTTTTGTGATTAGCAATTTTTCTTATTGAAAGTACATGTTGTGACCACTCATTTGAACCATATTGATGATGGCCACACCATATACACTAAGGGAGATACAAGAAAACTAATCAGATATTTCTATCAGCAAAATGGGTGATCCCCAGCACGAAATGTGTTAAAAGAAAATAAACAAAACAAATGTTTGAATTTAGTATAGCATTCAGGCACCCGATATCCTAATCTTGTCTCATATACACACCTGTCGTTTCTTCCATTCGTCCTGTTTCTGGTGCTTGTCGAGGTGTTGGCGAAGTTTTCTCTCCTCATCATGAGCCTTCTCCAACTCTTTCTGGACCTGCCGTGTACAAATGATAGACAACACTTATATGAGACGCCATGTCATTTTGTACCTTCGGGCATCTGTGTAATTTAAATTAACCCTTAGACCGCTACTCACAACAATTGTTGTCCGCTGTTGCTTTTATATCTTGCCTTATTTCTCAATAAAAACATGGTTTGACAGCACTTCAGAATCATTTCCAATGGAAATGATTCTGAAGTGCTGTCAAAGCGTGTTGTAAATTATTCTAAAGTGCTGTCAAAGCATGTTTTTGATGGTGAAAATGGAAAATAGAAAATAAACAGCAGACAACAACAAAAATAAGATAGCGGTCTAAGGGTTAAATACGGTTTAATACAAAGTTTTTCATAAAAAATTTCAGAGTACATGTGGAATACAATTACGCATGTACTCTGAAAACTTGTCAACTTTAGACGCTATTTACGGAAAATATTGTAAATTTTGTAAACGTAGTTCATGAAATTACGCACATGTCCGAAGGAACAAAATCACATGGCGAGTCTCATAATTATAGGGAATATCAGGCTGGTGATGATATCAAGTTTATCAGGTGAGGCTGGGAAACGCGTAGGAATTCCTCAGCTGTCGAGGAATTTCTACCTTTCCTAGTCAAGTCTGATAGACTTGACATCAAAAGACACTGGGCAATTTCAGGGATTTAGCCCTTTTTGTATTAAAATAAGAGGAAGATTCTTAATGTTGGCATTGACATTTTAACTTTGTAAGACTGTTGTACATTTCACATCATAAATTTAACACAATCCCAATATTTGATATCAGTGTAGATAGAAGGAGCTGGCTTTATATAGTGCATCTTCAAGTGCACACACAGAAATGTTTTTATCCCGTCAACTATGTCGCTACTAGACGTGAAAAGCAGGTACGTGTATTTTTTCTCGTTCACGTCTAGTAGATACGTCATTATGTATGACGTTACGTCATTATGTGAATGACGTAACACGATAATCTTGTCGCTTCAGAAGACAAACTTATGAGGCCACAAATGCATTTTTAGAGACATTTGAACAACTTTGATGTGGTTAACGGGATAAACAGAATATTATTATAGTGTATGAACGTGAATAAATATCTGACTCGGCTCGAAATCAGGATGTGCTCGGCAAGCCTCGCCCATCCTGATTTCTCAGCCTCGACAGATATTTATTCACGTTCATGACACTATAATAATATTCTCTATATACCAAGAGCCGTTACCTTCCAGGAGTTGAGTTTGGACTTGCGTTCCTGTCTCTCTGCATCCATCTGTTTCTTCTTCTCCTCCAGTTTGTGCATTTCATCTTGATTATCTAGTGTTTCGTCTTTTGTCGCTTTCTCAAGGAAATCCTCCTTTTCTTCCTACAATGTTTGATGAAATAATGAGCATTGATAGTATTTTAAACATATGTTCTTCGATTCCTGTTTGTGAATTTGATCTAGATTGTTTAATGTTTCCTCTTTTGTTGCCTTCACAAGAAAATCCTTCTCTTCCTACAACAATTGTTGAACGAACTAATACCGGGTAAGCATCGAGTGTGTATTTTCAACAAACGTTCTTCGACTCCTGTTTGTGCATCTCATCTTGATTGTCTAGTGTTTCTCGTCTTTTGTCGCTTTCACAAGAAAATCCTCCGTTTCTTCATACAATGTTTCAAGGTGATAATAAGCAAATAGCAAGAATTTGCATTTAAAATACACTCATTATGAGTGTGTATTTGAACTGCACATAATGCAATTTGCAAGATACATTTACATGTACTATGGTAGTGGAATAAATGGGGAAGATGGTCAAGAATAGAACTAAATTGACACTCAGTTCAAGGTGTCAATGGAAGAAGGAGCTACAGAGCTCCAGATAAGCTGCGTATTTGCTTAAATACCCAATTAAAATTGCCAAAAACTCAATTGAAATCAGAAGTAGCGAGTATCAAAAAGCAATAAAAAAATTGTGGTACCTTTATCATGGTGCAGAAAACATAAACTACTTTTGTTCTAAATAGAACTATTCCAACCACATTAACCCTTACACCGCTATCTTAATTTTGTTGTCGTCTGCTGTTTATTTTCTATTTAACAGATCATCAAAAAAATGCTTTGACAACACTTTAGAATAATTTACAACATACTTTGACAGCACTTCAGAATCATTTCCATTAGAAATGATTCTGTAGTGCTGTCAAAACATGTTTTTATTGAGAAATACGGCAAGATATATAAGCAACAGCAGACGACAATTGTTGTGAGTAGCGGTCTAAGGGTTAAAAACTTATTTAATTGGATGGATGGCAGAAATAGTGGATATCTAACGATTTGATATGAGATTTATGAAACGAGTCACACACCATTTACGCACCGAGCCTTAGGCGAGCCTTAGGCGAGGTGAATAAAATTGCTGACCAGTTACATAAATTTCCTATCAAATGTGAACAACTTTGAGATGCTCATTATCACACACTTCAAATAGCGAAACATTTGGAGATATCCAATATGTTTCAGTGAGAAGACGCCATTAAATATTTTCGCATCAAATTGAAAATGTCCACAGAGAAAAATAATTTTAATACTAGCAATAAATATATCATAAATATGCCATATTATAGGTTCCCATTCTTTGTAAGCACTTCATATTACCAAACGGGAACGTATTTTTACAATTGTAGTGATTTAATTGAATTACCAAAGCTGCTAATGACGTTTAAAATATGACGACATCTACGTCAAAACATTGTTGCTTTGTTGCGCCATTAGGGACGTCATTTGGAACGTCTTCGCTTTGTTTGTTTGGCATAACGTTAGCACATAATACAAATACGTAATTAGGGAAATGGTTTTGTATTTTGTGATTGGAGAAATTGGGTTTATGGCACTGTGGCAAATACAGCATACTTTAACGGAGAAATTTTCAATTTTATGATAAATTCAATAATTTTTATTATACTGAATGTATTACATTATCACAGCCAATTTGGCTGTGATAATGTAATAAATTCAGTATAATAATTCTGCATACTTTTAATCATGAAATATATGCATTTGTTAGTTCGATATGAAATAATGCATTTCAGGAAAAATAAATGATTACTCCCTCAAAGTATACTTTACAATGTTCATGAAATAGGCTACTGATCTGTGACTATTACTTGACAGTCCGAGTCTAGCATCTGATCTTGTGACAGAAAATTGCTCTGCCAATTGACCACTTAAATCACAACTGGCGTATTTAATGCAATCCAGTATATATTAAACGGGTAACCGTGTTTCACAAAAGGAGCCAGATTCTCTTTTTAAAGATGCACGCCCACTCTGACAGTAGGCACAAAATGTTCTTTATAGGAATTAAGTAAGTGTATAATTGTGTCACTATTCTACCATTTCTAAAAATTACAAGTGCCCGCTATACAGATATAATAATTTAGTAATATTTATTTTAATGATAAGTGACTCGCAGTTCATATGCAATCGAGACATGATCTTTTTTAATTACGTATACTAATTAAACGAGTCACCTGAAAAAATAAATAGAGAGAATAAATAATAATGTTCGTTAACTTTAAGCTAACACAGCTATCGCCTCTGATATTAATGTGGACATTGCTGTCCGATATAAAATGCATAATAATGTCAATCAATACGTGGGGTAATGGTGTATAGCGGGCACTCGTAAATTTTAGAGCTGGTGGAATAGTGACACAATTTTCCACTTATTTAATTTGTATAAAGAACATTTTCTGCCTACTGTGTGGGCATGTACCTTTATACCGGCTATATCTGTGAAACAACAATGGCTAACCTCACGTTTCTCGCGCCACTTGCGGATGGCGTCTTTCTTGGTTTCGTTAAGGAAGAGGTATTCCTGGTACCACTCCTCGTGGGCATGGATCTCCTCCTCGGTGCGGGTGGGAACCGCTGGCAGCACGTGCTGCAGGAACACCCGCCGACCCTGCAACACACCAGGGGGCCGTTTCACTAAAGTGCAAATTTAGGATCGTCTGGAAATATCAATTCATGGATTTACATTTATTGAGCTCAATAAATGTAAATCCAATAATTGTTTACAAGAAAACATTGTTAATGTGACATTTACAGATTATCATAAGTTTGCACTTACGAACATTTTAGTCGTACAAATTTAGTGAAACGGCCCCCAGGTGGTATACACGCTATATGTGTCTGTGACTAAACTGTGTTTGTTTATTGGTGTTTAACGGCCTATCAACAGCTATGGTTATGTAAGACGGGCAAACAGGTTCGATCCCGTTTTAGCCTGCTGCATTGGGGGGGAAATCCTAAAATCAGAATTTGCTTCTAATATTAACGTGTATCTCTAATGCTACCAATTTGTGCCTATGGGCTCATGACATTAAATTAAGCACATCACAAAATTTATTTCAAAATCGGCTGTCAGAACAAATGTAATTGTGGATTTCAATTTTGCACTTACAAACTTCTTAGTCGTACAAAGTTTAGTGAAACGGGCCCCTGGTGGTGTACACGCTATATGTGGCTGTGACTGGAGACATGGGGCTGTGACTGGAGACATGGGGCTGTGACTGGAGACATGGGGCTGTGACTGGAGACATGGGGCTGTGACTGGAGACATGTGGCTGTGACTGGAGACATGGGGTTGTGACTGGAGACATGTGGCTGTGACTGGAGACATGGGGCTGTGACTGGAGACATGGGGCTGTGACTGGAAACATGGGGCTGTGACTGGAGACATGTGGCTGTGACTGGAGACATGGGGCTGTGACTGGAGACATGGGGCTGTGACTGGAGACATGGGGCTGTGACTGGAGACATGGGGCTGTGACTGGAGACATGGGGCTGTGACTGGAGACATGGAGCTTGTGGTATTTGCGACAAGTGTAGACCCAGACCAGTTTGTGCAATCACTCAGTCTGATCCGGAACTGCATTACTCCACATTCAGTCAATGAAACATGGATCAATCATGAATGACGCTTACGAAATATGAATCCTTAACAATGTATTTATTGTTATTTGTTTGTTTCGTTGTTGGGGTTTAACGGCCTATCAACAGCTAAGGTCATTTAAGGCCGGGTCAATGTGTTTAGTACTAAATCCCATATGTTACCTGTACAAATTATTGTTAAGAAACACATACCGGTCAGCCACATAAATGGCTGTGACGGGAGAAATGGACGTATGGGATTTGAGACCAATAAGGTTTGTGATCAAATAACACACTCCTGTAGCCTGATAACGATCTATATTACATGCTACCCCGTGATTTACCGTGGTTCTGGTAGGATTTATTTTATTTCTTGAAGGAAATATTTCCTCCTTGACGCCCGTGAGATGTAATTGACGTCATGTTTTGACATCATTTCCGGTGAAGAAACAATTCATACGCTAACGAAAAAATTGTCAATTTTGACAACGTTATAAGCTGGTCTCAGACCAAATTTTACATTTTTCGAAGAGCATGTAATATACAATTTATTCCACTACCATTTTGAAATACCGGATACATCCGGCATTTCAAAATGGTAGTGGAATTAACTCCATATATCGCTTGTCGAAAGCATGACAGGTGTTTCATTGATGAAATAGTGAACAGTGCAGATCCTGATCAGACTGTGCGAATGCACAGGCTGATCTGGCTCTACACTGGTTGCACAACCTATAAGCCCACTTCAGTCACAGGCACAAATGAGGCCAAGATTCTCTGACCTGGTATTTCTGTCGTAACTTAAGGAAGGTCTGGTGGTCATACTCGTCCCATCCCCCTCGCACGCCACCGTTCTGCTCCACAAATTTCTGCAAATAAAAACGTCCATTAGTTCTACAATTGGAGAAATGGTGTTTTAATGGTACAGTAGCATCGCATTCATGTCATATTAATATTTACAACTTGCTAGGCTAAGAAAAATCACTACAGTCTACACTTGTTTACTCAAAAGTCCAGGGTGCCGTTTCACTAAACTTTGTACAACTAAAATGTTCGTAAGAGCAAATTTAGGATGGTTTGGAAATTTCAATTGATGGATTTACATTTATTGAGCATAGGCTGCATATGCAGCCTATGCTCAATAAATGTAAATTCAATAATTGTTTACAAGAAAACATGGTGAATGTGAAATTTACAGGCTATCATAATTT